>JAGFPH010023170.1:0-12111 GCA_018207615.1 Philaenus spumarius
GACTCTAAAGGCAATTAATCAATTCAATTGCCACTCTCTAGTCATTTCTTCTTTCTACATAGCTTCCAAAAGCATTTTTAGCCAATTAAAGCCCACATTTAAAGTGGCTTTGTAAAACTTTCTTAAAGACCAATTAATTAAAAGAACAACTTAATGGGGGAGGAAATTGTTTACTTTGACGTGAAATTTGGTATACCACTGTTAGGTTTTTTGATAATTATTTATTTTTTTAAACTTATATCCGCATTTTCTCCTTCGGAGTCCGCATAAACTCTATGCGATGTATCGTGGACGGAGTATGAGTCTCCTGATCCTGTACGACCGACCACAGATCGAAAGTTTTAATCACCGGAGCGCCATTTAAAAATGTCTCTTTAATCGAAATCCTTTTACCACTAAAGTCGTCCAAGTTTTATCATTAAAAGTATGTGTCCTTAGCAGCCCCCATCAACATGTTCGACTTACTTTCTTAACGGAAGTCCCGGAAACTTCTAACTAAACCTTTATCGAAACCAAAACTAATATAAGTAAACAAGTAAAAGTGTTCGCACACAGTACAAATCAGATTTTATCGATTGAAATTATAAATAACAACTAGATAAGAAGCATACACTTTTAATCATACAAAGTGCTATGGTTTTACCCGTAATATTCTCAAACCGAATCTTAAAATATTGTTCCCAACGATCGCAACCCGTTTCAAAACAGGACAACTCTAACAAGTTTATAATAAATAGAACTAGTTGTATCTGATAAATGTGTGAACATTCTAAAATAAACTCAGTTTACTTCTTAAACTATTTCAATATTATAGCCTTATAGACTTAAACATGTTTTAAAATATTACTTAGGTCATAGGATTTGCGATTTTAAAGTTTTATATACAGGGTGTTTACAAACTCCCTGGAAATATTTTTTGTATTTGTTCCTTAGGTCAAGAAAATCAAAAAACGTCATATAAATATGGGTCTGACGTGCCTAGTTTTCTGTCTGTCCGTCTGTTTGTGTTTTTTACAAATTATTTTATAACTTGAGTACTATTTTAGATAGAAACTTCAAATTTGGCACGAACGTGTACCTCGGTAGGTGAAACAAGTTTATACAATTTCGTTACGATATATTAAACAGTTTCAAGATGGTGGCCATTTAAAATCGTTGATGTTAAATTTTATGAAAACCGTAATTGTTATAAAAAAAATTTACCAGTAATAAAAAATGTAGAATTTTAAGACGAACAAAATCATACTTTATTTGCTACAATCGGATAATAAATAACTGAGCCATGAGACATTTACTGAAATAAATATCATACAAAATTTGCACTACTAAACAACAATTAGCCGTGTACAGTTGTTACATAATTTGGTAAATGTCTCATTACTCAGTTATTTATTATCCGATTGTAGCAAATAAAGTATAATTTTGTTCTTCTTAAAATTCTACATTTTTTATTACTGGTAACATTATTTTATAAAAATTACGGTTTTCGTAAAATTTAACATCAAAGATTTTAAATGGCCGCCATCTTGAAACTGTTTAAGATATCGTAACGAAATTTGATGCACTGTTTGACCTACCAAGGTACATGTTCGTGCCAAATTTGAAGTTTTTATCTAAAATAGTACTGAAGTTATAAAATAATTTGTAAAAAAACACAAACAGACAGAAAACTAGGCATGTCAGAAACATATTTATATGACGTTTTTTGATTGCCTTGACCTAAGGAACAAATCCACAAAATATTTCCACGGAGTTTGTAAACACCCTGTATATACAGGCTGATCAAATCAAGACGGCCCATAATTGGGATCTCGGAAACTATCAGTTTTTCGAAAAACTTTAAATTGGGAACCTTCCCTGAATTTATACGCACATTAAAATTACGGTGTTACCGTATTTTTAATCTTTGCAATTTTTCCAATTTGGCCGATATCTTAATTTTTTGAATACAAACACTGTGTTACTATTTCTTTTTTCGGTAGAACATATTATTGTATGTCACTTTTTTTCATTGGTATTTTTCTCCAAACGCAGCCGCTATGTGTAAAAACAAATATGGCCGCCATATCAATTTTTTTTTAATGGAAATTAACGTAATATATTGAAACACTTTAAATCGCTACTGAATGATGAGGGAACATAAATGTTACACATGCAGTGTTAAATTAAAGCAGTTTTACAACAATACAAAATAACAGCTGATTGATAAATACATTACATTACAGCTGTTGAACAATACATTACCTTAATTCCCATAAAAATAATTGATATTGTTTTTACACATAACAGTACATGGGTAAAAGATATATCAAATATGTATAAAAAATTTACGTTCAATATATATACCATATCCAAAGATATTAAGTATTTTGTAAACAAAAAATGGTGGACAACTGGAAAAGAAGCATTTCCGACAAATAACTAATGAGCTTGACTTGTGAGAAAGTATTCATATTCGGAAAACTTTTAAAATTTGGGAAGCCAATTTGGCTGTTCAGGTGAAATATTAACCCATACAGCATCGAGTCTGTACCTTTACACCGTCAGTGAATACACAAAGACCTATAACACTCCTAGAGGCCGCACCAAGTAGTGGCCCAGCGGCGCATGCTTGAACTCTTGTAAAAAATAAAATAAGTATACGTAAAATCAAGCGGCACATACCATTTAAAACATATTTTAGTGCAAATCTCTTTAAAGAAAAATACCTGACTGTAATTAATAATATACATATTTTCCTTTCCCTGGGAGCTGAGGCGGGTGGGGACGTGGCCCTCTTCTGCCTATCCCATGGATATCTTACACGGTCGTATGAAGGTAAGTCATTTGGTAATAACCTGATATGTAGTCTTCTGAACGACCGAAGGCTGTACTTTCAGTTATTTAGTTAACACTCTGCTTTGATTAAGTGATTGCACACAAGAGTGCGTTCAAGTAAACACCGTAGATTGTAATTGTAAATGATTGTAGAGCGACTGTTTGCTGAACAAATGTAGTTCTTTTACGACGAGTATTCGATAAACTGAAAAGAACGTACGTAAATATTGCACAAGTGTGTTTGCCTTCCCTCGTGATCCTTCGTTTACATTAAGCCTTATCCTGGCGGATTGTTAGTAACTTATGGCTTCTCAAAAATCGGTTGTGTACACTGTAAGTGCATCTTTTACAGTTCCGTCGCCTACGTAAGCGAGTCAATATTTATTAGAATTTCCTTTTCACAAGTTTCTTGAAAACGTTTTGAACCGAGTACCCAACGATATACGGACAAAAGGCGAACCGACTACTAGTTATTAACAATAATAATACAACTTGTTCAACCTGTCGTTCTTAAATTTGAATTCGTTACATAATGGTGCACACGAAATAATTTACACCCTCGTAGCGAGAACGTTGTTCCGTTATTAGTTATTATGGGATGGATTTGAATTCAAATAACTTTGGACCTATCACAAGATTGACAAATCAATCTTTAATTGCTAGTTTAACAAGTAGCCTACTGTACCACCGACTACATAATAATTTTTTTTAACATTTTGCTGATATCTTTAAAACTGAAACCAGTTTGTTTCGTCAGATTACCATCTTCTCTATCCCATGGGCGCCCATATGTAATTTTCTAAGGGGGGGGGGATTACCCGTTCACTGCTAAGGACGCACAGGTAAGCTTGCCACTAAACACTATGAGAAGCGGCCGACGCACAATGCATTGCACGCAAATACCAATATTGGGAGTATTTTCAATACACAGTGCATTGTAGCTTATGCTTGAACCCTTGTAAAAAATAAAATAAGTATAAATAAAATCAAACGGCACGTAACATTTAAAAAATATTTTAGTGCTAATCTCTTTAAAGAAAAATACCTGACTATAGTTAATAATACACATATTTTCCTTTCTCTGGGAGCTAGGGGCGCCCGTCGGCCCCCTTTGCCCATAGGTATGGGCGCCCATATTCTATCCTATCTTTACACTTTTTTTATTTTTTTTTTATTTATTATTTATTAATTCCCTCCAGAAGCAATACATAATACAAAATATGAACACATCTATTAAAGCTATTTTATACATTAGGAAACAGTGAAAGAAAACAAAAAATAAATTTAACAACAGACATAAAGTGAACCTTGACTTGTATCATATTCTAAAAAATAACACTTTCCCCCAATCGCACTTACACACCTATACATACCACTAATATACATAGCTTATTACAATAACATTGTATTATTTAACTCAAAGTAAAAACACATTTACTTAAATAAAACAGAATTTAAAAAAAAATATATAATACACTTCAAAGAAACAAAACCCACATTACTCTGGAAGAGAAAAAACAAAAACAAAGAAGAAACACCCGGCTCCCCTAAAGGCATAGCCCGCTTTGGGGATAGCCACTCGTACATTTTCCGAAACATAAATATGACAGCAGTAAGACAAAAATTAACCAAAAGATATACAGCTCCTAAGTCAAAATTATAATTTAAAAAGAGTTTATTTTCAGAAATTAATTAAAAAAATATCGGCGAACATTCTACCCAAATATTAACAATATACATTATATGTTCTTGCTAAACAAGGGAGAAAAACAACGTAAAAATACAAAATAACAAAAATTTACACATATGGAAGATCATTGTAAGAGGAATAATACCTAAAGATCACTATACTATATAATAACTAACTATTAACTATGTACATTTAACAAGTTTTCAACGTCTTCCCGTTCAAAGAGCCAATTTCTTAATTTTCGCAAAAAACATGAAAGTGGATTTCCACATTTGACGTGGCCAGGCAGTACATTAAACAATTTTGGCCCGAGGAAACAAAACGTTTTCGTAAAATAAGTCTTAAAAGGATTTGGCACTACAAAATTTCCTGCACTTCTTAACCGTTCCCTCCTCCTCCCATCACACCGATCAGAAAGCTGCCTGTTTCCACTTTTAATAAAAAATAACTTAAGTACTTTGTAAATACACAAGTATCTTAAAGGTAATATCCTTAAAGAAATGAATAATGGTTTTGAATGTTCCAACCTACTCTTGTTTAGGATCATCTGGACAAACTGTTTCTGAATATTAATTACAGAAATCAGATTACTAATGTAAGTCCCTCCCCAGCTATACAAACCATACTCTATCCTACTTTGAGCCAGTGAAAAATAAATCATGCGCTTAAAACATCCGGAGGACACATATTTCTAAGAAAATAAAACACTCTTAAAATACTACCCAATTTAGATTTTAACTTAGACAAATGAACTTTCCAATTTAATTCACTGTCGAGGAAAACACCCAAATATTTTATGCAGCTTCTTGCTTTAACAACTGAACATGCATTTTTGCAAAAACTTCCTTCACGCGTACAATTTGAGCAAGGATATATTAAATCCTCCGTGAAGTTATAACTTCCCTTTAACATGGAATTTATGTAGTTAGTTTTTTCCACACTCAGGACCATACGATTTTTTAAAAACCACCATCTAATGGCTCTTAGGTCATCATTCATGGCCTTTTTGACATCACTCCATGTACCTTCAACATAACATAGCGCAGTATCATCCGCAAATGATGTCAAGCTGCCATTTAGTCGCGCATTACAAAGGTCATTAATATATATAAGAAACAATATAGGACCCAAAACAGACCCTTGAGGTACACCATACTTGATTTGCCCCATTTTACTAATAACACCATTTACCCTCACACATTGTTTTCTTCCAGCAAGATAGCTTTGAAACCAACTCAATACAACTCCTCTGATACCGCAATTTGAAAGTTTATGGATCAATATTGAATGATCAACAGTATCAAAAGCTTTTTTAATGTCTAAGAAAAGACCACTCACACATTTACCACGATGTATGCCTTCATTTACACACCTCATTAAATTTGAAAGAGCTTCTTCTGTACTCATACCTTCTCTGAATCCATACAGGTTACTACTAAAAAAGTTAATTTTGTTTAAATAACCCATCAATTTTCGTTTCATAATTTTTTCGAGTATCTTTGAAAAGGTTGAAACAAGGGATATTGGTCTATAATTATTACATACGTTAGTAGACCCTTTTTTATGAATAGGAATCACTACGGCTTCCTTGAGTTGGTCAGGGAAAACGCCAGAACCAAAACTAAAATTAAAAACATATAGCAAGATATCGATAAATTTATGAAAATTTATGATAAGTAAGTTTTACTATAGTAGAGCTGATTCCATCAATGCCTGGAGATTTCCTACTTTTTAAACAGTTAATCGCGCAAACAATATCTCTTTCTGAAATTGAATCTAGAAACATGGAAGAAGCTTCACACCTGCCACGAAAACAAGCTTCTAGACCTATACATACTTCTAGATACATACTTTTCCGTTATGTATCTAGAATTTTATGAAAACTTCAAATTATGCCTTTCGTACCAGTTTTTTATTTCTGATATATTCGAACACGTATTATACCAATGGTAGTTTTTCTCCGTTATTCTTTTTTAAATACGAGGTATAACCAACCCCTTAACCGTGCAAAAAGAGCCATATTACAGATTTTCGAATAAGAGAACATCCGATAGCGATTCGATCGACTTGTCTTGCAACGTGCATCCATTGTGATCCTATCAAACGAATTTCAAAATAAGCGGGAAGTTATGGAGGAGGGGACACACTTTTCCTCGCGAGTGTTTGGAGAGTTTTCTTCTGACGAGATACAGAAAAAAGCGGTAAAGGTTAGTGTTTTGAAAAGAGCGAAATGATCCCTTTGAAGCGACACCCCACTTGAAGAAGGTGGCGAGGATGAGGCTTTTCGTTCATATTGCCTCCGTCTCTCCGCTGCGCCGCACTCTGGCCAAGGCACAGTTATTTTTTTAACGCGGAACTAATTCTTTAAGTACTTCCACACCGTATTATACAATTTAAGAAAATAAATTTCATGTGTGCGAAATACGTAATTATAATTTAAAGTCGACTCCCGTGTTTGAATAATTGGAAAAAGGTTTAGTCGACGATGTTCAATCGTCAGGGCTTTTCACCTTAAAATCTCGAAAAAGATAATAGCAACAGTCAAACCAAGTTTTTGACTAGACCAAGTTATAGGCTCAGGAAAAGTAATCAACTTGACGTATCAATTCATCAATATCGTACAACATTTTGTTAATATGAAAAACGTTTTGAATTACGTCAAACGGTTCAGTGCACAGGTCGAAATGAATTTTTGACTATCGATCTTCGTGTATTAGGCTACATGACTTCTTTCTACGATAGTAGAGTAGAACTCCAGTTATCCGAATCAATTGGGACCGGACCCCATTCGGATAGTCAAAAATTCCGATAATTGGATTTCCCCCGAAAAAAAGGGTCTATTTTAATCTTTACGGGATTGGCTTCGCGTTTACGCGACTGGAGTAAACTATCCGCACATACTACGGTCGCGTAAACACGTTTTATACTTTAACGTTTGAGTACTATCCGTTAACACGTTCACTGCTAAGGACGCACATTTGAGCTTGACACTGAAAACCATGAGAAGCGGCCGACGCACAGTGCATTGTACGCCAACCCCCGTATTGGGAGTATTTTCAATACACAATGCATTTCTTGCTTCACACGCCAACCCGCATATTGGGAGTTTTTTCAATATACAATGCATTGGGTGCTTCGCACGCCAACCCCCGTATTGAGAGTTTTTTCAATACACAATGCAGTGCGTGCTTCTCAAGTCAACCCGCATATTGGGAGTATTTTCAATACACAATGCATTGCGTGCTTCGCACGCCAACCCCCGTATTGGGAGTATTTTCAATACACAATGCATTTCTTGCTTCACACGCCAACCCGCATATTGGGAGTTTTTTCAATATACAATTCATTGGGTGCTTCGCACGCCAACCCCCGTATTGAGAGTTTTTTCAATACACAATGCAGTGCGTGCTTCTCAAGTCAACCCGCATATTGGGAGTATTTTCAATACACAGTGCATTGCGTGCTTCGAACGCCAACCCCCGTATTGGGAGTATTTTCAATACACAATGCATTTCTTGCTTCACACGCCAACCCGCATATTGGGAGTTTTTTCAATATACAATGCATTGGGTGCTTCGCACGCCAACCCCCGTGTTGGGAGTTTTTTCAATACACAATGCATTGCGTGCTTCTCAAGTCAACCGGCATATTGGGAGTATTTTCAATACACAATGCATTGCGCGCTACGCACGCCAACCCCCGTTTTGGGAGTATTTTCAATACACAATGCATTACGCGCTTCGCACACCAACCCCCGTATTGGGAGTTTTTTCAATACACAATGCATTGCATGCTTCGAACGCCAACCCTCGTATTGGGGGTATTTTCAATACACAATGTATTGCGTGCTTCTCACGCTAACCCGCATATTGGGAGTACTTTCAATTCACAATGCATTGCGTGCTCCGCACACCAACTCCCATATTGAGAGAATTTTTGAATTCACAGAGTGTTGATTGCTTCGCACGCCAATTTCAAACCTATGCACAATAGCGCGCCTAAACAGAATCATTATTTTGCAAATCACAGTACGTTGCCGTCTTAATTTTTTTCTGAAATTCTTAAAGCGATTCGGATAATCAGCGATTCGGATAGTTGGAGTTCGGATAATTGGAGTTTACTGTATGAGTATAAAAAAATGGAAGTAAAACGATAGTAAACAATTGGTATTGACAGAAACTCTTGCGACTGAAGCGATTCCATTGTTTCATTTGATATTACGAAATAAACATCTTGCTTTTCATTTGGTTCAGTAAAACGTGGTAGACTTTGTAGAGGCAAAGTGTTTCAATTTTTAGGATTATGTAAATATCTCCTCCCTCACGATATGAAAGCCGAATGACCCACTCTCTCGCTTGCTACTTTTTTCAGCAATGAATATTTCAGTTACTCAGTCTACAAACTTCTTCTCGGTTATAAAAAACCATGTGCCAGTTTTAATTAACGAAACTCCAAGTAAGATAATGCCAGTACTGTAATATAAATCAAGTATTCAATTGGAAGTTATAGTATAGGCCTATCAATATACGGGTGTAGAAAAATCTGGTTTAATATTTCATATTTAAAGAAAATTTTAAGGTAGATGTGGTTGAGGAGCCTACTTTTTAAAAATACTATTTTATTAAGATTTCAAAAAATGTATCCGCCATCTTGGATCCGCCATTTTGAATGTAACTTGGTTTTTTTAAATGGGGAGGTGGTCGTGTGATACATCATTTCGATGTAGAATTTCAAGTTAAAACCAACGTTGCAACTTGCACATCCATACCTTTAACCGATTAAAAATAGCAGGAAAAAAACAATGCAATCGTGTTTTCCGATTTTGCCCCATTTTGCTGTACTATTTTTTTTTTTTTAATACTGATTATTATTCTTTATGGATTTAGAATTAAACGAGCTTTCGAACGATATGCCACACAATGATATCTGGTTGAACCACTCGAAATTAATTTTGCAAAAATCAAAATGGCTGTAACTCAAAAATTTGAAATAATCCCAAATATCGTTGTGTGCCATATCGTTTGAAAGCTTATTCAATTGTAAATCCAAAAAGGATAGTAATTATTAGTATTGAAAAAAATAGTACAGGAAAAAGGGGGACAAAATCGGAAAACACGATTGCGATGTTTTGTTCTGCTTTTTTAATCGGTTGCAACATATGGATGTGCAAATTTCACCGTTAGTTTTCTCTTGAAATTCTACATCGAAATGATGTATCACACATCCACCTTCCCATTTAAAAAAAAAGTTACATTCAAAATGGCGGATACATTTTTGAAGTCTTAATAAAATAGTATGTTTACATAGAGTAGGTTCCTCAACCACATCTACCTTCAAATGTTCTTTATATGTGAAATATTAAACCGTTTTCAGACTTTTTCACACCCTGTACTGTACTCACTTTACCTACAGCATTGATATCGAATTCTGAAAGTCATTTTAAATCTTCTTATTTACTACCCCAAAAATGTTATGATTTGATATACTTGAAATGCAGTATGTATTAAAACGCTACTCCGATTTGAAACTATAAAAGAGCGCTGTAGTACGCAGGACGTTTCGCCAGAAGTTGGCAAAACTTCAGGAAATGGCAGGGGACCTTTTAAGGGTCTGCTCCAGTAAACGAGAAAGCAACCGGAAACGCAACCGCTTCTCACTGTATCCCTATCTAAACAGTGAAATTTCTTGCAGCTGAACGCTTTGACATTGCCTCATTTCAAACCATTTTATAAGTCTATCTTTTGTAATTGAGTGTTGAAAAAAAACTGAATATTCTTTATAAAATTTCGGATCCGGCTTGCAAATTATTTTTCATTATTAATTTTTTATTGTGTTAGGAAAAAAATCAAACTTTTTACTTAAAAAAGTCAATTACATAACAAATCAAAAGCATTTAAAAAAAATTAAATTGCAATACTGATGCGTATTGTGACTGTGCTTAAAATGAGACCTTGCAAACAATTTTATGATAAAAAGTAAACGAAATAAATGGTTTGAAATTTAACATTGCTCTTATGGGATAAAAATTCAAGATGACCGCCACTACAGCAACCCTTAAAAACATATGGAGCTTCGTTTTCCAGATATCCGCCATTTTGTTTTTTTTACAAAGCTTTTTAAGCTCATAGAAGCAGCTTCTTGATACAAATAACATTATCGTAAACCCCTTTACGATTTTTTTTTGCTTTAGGGTAGCGTGCACCTTACTTTTTAGCCCCATTGTATATGATTGGATAAGAAATCCCAATAACCAAGATTAAACGGTTACTTCATTTTATAATCCTATCCTAGGCTGTATAAGAAGTTCGACCTATTAAAACGAAGACTGGCAACATGCCAAGATGTCGCGACGGCTCCTAATGTGTTTCTGTACAAAATACAATAAAAGTCTATGGTTCGAATATGTGTTGATATTAAAGTAAACTACTTTTAAAATATTCGATAAATACAATAATTATAGTGTATTGAAATCCTAGACGATGCGGTTAGGTCAGGGTGACCAAATGTCCGGAGAAAACTGGGACAAACCCAGCTGGGCACCAAGGGACCACACAATGAAAACAGGTTTTTAAAATATAAAATATTTGTATTTTTATAGAGATTTATGTTTTGTTAATAAATTTTATTTAGCCTATTGATAAAAGGGAGAAACACAAGAATTTATTCTGTTGTATCAAGATTAATTTATAGACCGCAAACTGCATATTTTTTTATAAATTTACTATGACTTACATCTCTTTAATTAATTATATTTAATAGTCTATATATTATTCCAAAAAAATGTATAGTTTTAAAAATATTGTAACCATGGAATTTTTAATAAAATTCAACTTGATTGTCATTACCTCAACAACTAAACTATTCCGACATAAAGAACAATTTCATAACTCTTCTTAGGCCTTAGGCTAGTTGGTAGTTCACATAATTGGCGACAGATAGAGCGCTACTCAACTGCAGACAAATCAAACTGCTTAGAGAAATGATCTAAAATGTATTCATTTATCGTGTTGTAATTCGTTTAATCAAGCGAAATAAACAAATATATATAAAATGTATTTAAAACTGAATTCAGGGAATTCTGAGCGTCCCGAAACCACTTTTCGGGACTTCGTCTGTTATGACAAAAAACCGGGACAATCTCGGTTTTCCGGGACGTTTGGTTACCCTAGGTTAGATGTATAATTATGAGCAAAAGGTGTACAAATGGATAAGTTATACTTCTTTCAAGCTTCGCCCACGTAAACACCTTCTTCGAGGTATTTTTAGGAAATATATCCTTAAACAGTGATTATAAAATAAAATTCCAGCAGATAAGGTCTAAGCCACCCTTACCGCCCTCTTACTTATTAATCTATCTATTTGCTAAAAAGTACAAGGAGTATCCCACAAGCGTGAAAAACAGGTCCAAGTCTCAATCCAAATATATTCGGACCAGAACTTTGACCAGCAGATAAGGTCTAGGCCACCATTACCGCCCTCTTAGTTCTTAATCTATCTAATTGCCTGAAAAGTACAAGGAGTATCAAACAAGCGTGAAAAACAGGGTCAAGTCTCCATCCAAATATATTCGGCCAAGAACTTTGACCAGCAGATAAGGTCTAGGC
>JAGFPH010023172.1:0-12110 GCA_018207615.1 Philaenus spumarius
TTCCTCAGTTTGTAAGTTGTGTTAAAATAATTTACTTGGTAATACCTTTGAAATGGACATTGTGCTTCCTCAGTTTGTAAGTTGTGTTAAAATAATTTATTGGTAATACCTATGAAATGGACATTATTCTTCCTCACTTTTGTGTTTTTATTTACTACCAATGAACACAATGCACATTTTCATTTTCAGAAACATTTATCCAAACATTGCTAATGATATCAATTCAATGAGCTCGCAAAACTGAACATTTTGGGTATTTAAACTCTATTCATATCTCCAACCCATATGGTAATAAGGATTTTTGCTTTTGTAAGGTAATTTTTTGTTAAATAAACGGTACCAGATACTTATTCACAAACATATTTAAATTAAATTGTCAAAATCGTTAGAGCTGTTTTTATAAAAAAAATTATGACAGATTTTTGGGGGTTTTTTTTGGCAAAAAGGGGGTTGTTTTTCCAAAAATGTTCAGAACCTTTTTTCGTGCATCTATACAGGCCTAATTGACGTGTTTGGTGCAAATTTGTTCGAAATCGATCGAATAGTTTTCTCTCTCGCTTTGTATACATACAGACATACAGACAGTTATTTTGTAAAAACCAATTTTTTGGACTCAGGGTTTCGTAAAACGGATATTGCCACAAAAATCTCAACATCGATTTTTTTTTTGCGATCACTGTACTTTCTCTATAGTATAGTGAGAAAGTAAAAATGGAAGCACTTGGAGAAAATAATTAAGCTTGTATTTTTGAAAATAAAAACTTATAACCATTATAATGATTGTAACGATGGAGAATGAATTGTACATTTAGAAAAGAAAACAAAATAAACTCGACCACGCAGCTAAACCGCTAAGTTGAGCGAATTTCCAAAATTAAATTTGTATGTATTAGGGTTTCAACCAACTATTTGGGAAATGTACCTAATCAAATGTGAGTACGCCTTTGTGAGCGAAATATATTAGTAGAATTTGTTTGCACCAAAGCCTCCAGCTTCGACTCGCAGCGGACCTTGTATGTTTGCACCTCGACCTTGAAGCCTCGAGGTATGGACTGCTTCGCTTCGCTCGCAGCTTACAAACTCGGCCGTCGGCCTCAGATCAGATGATGCCCAAACGGTAAAATCCACCACGTGTACCGGGTGCTTTTATGGTATTTTACGTTAAATCGATTTTGGGAAAACTAAGCGAGCTATATAAGATCTTGTAAAAAACAAAATGTGCAGAATACTATCCCACATTTATTTAGATAAAAGTCTCATTTTAGTACACAAAATCTAAAAAAATAGTTACTTCCCGTCAAAAAGCGTAGCTACTTCCGGATATTGAATTCTTTTGGGTAACGAACTCGTCCGAGCGACTTAGACAAACGACGTGTGTACCAAATTTGGACCTACTCGGACGTAAAAGTGCGGCCGTTATAGAGCGTGAACACATATAAACATATAACATTTTTAATGACACCCCAAAACGTGTTCTGTTTTGGAGACCATAGGCGTAACCAGGACGACCGTAAGGGAGGGGGGTTACAACAACCGCGGGGGTGGGGGGTGGAACATTTTTTTAAATTAAGATGCAAAATAACTCGTTTTAGGCTTCCCAAAATTACTTTAAAATGATATAGGTATGTATACTTTTCCACTTCTAACTGTGATTCAGGCCCATTTTAGAATAACAACCATGACTCATCCCCTACCAAATCTTTCAGTACGTTACCTCTAACCCCATAGGCCTGGAACACACACGGCGTTTTTTTGTCGGCCGCGGATTAGTTACCGCTCATAAAATTTAAAGTGTGCAAGCGGTAAAATTTCCGACGTCGTCTAAAATTCTCATTGGGATTCATTAAACTGAAGTGCCTAGTTTATCAATCACGAAGTGTGTTATGTAGGCTAATATATTATTTCTTTTAATGTTTGATTCATATGAACAGAGAACAACTCTCGCTTTATTTTTATTCCGTCGTCGATTGAAAAGGAAGCAAAAGCATATACTTATTTGGGTTCATCCAATCAATAAATAAAAGAAGATTTTGGAGCATTCTACACTTTGTTTCCTGATTTGAGGAACTAAAAGAAACAGTTTTCAATTATTTAAGAATTTCGGTTTTTACACGCGGCTGAAGGATAGTACCTATTCTACGAAAAAAATACTAATACCGTCAGCGGTAAATAAACCGATCGTTTATTTTTCCGACCAATGTGTATGCTTTAATACTCTCTGTTGATAATGATGGCGACGGCAAATAATCCGCGGCCGACGAAAACTCCGTCAGTGCCCAATTCGACCAAAGATATGTCAGCAATATATTGATAATTTATTGTCGCTTGTCATTTGCATAGGTGTTGAAAACAAGTTACTCTTAAGAGCGTATTTTTATGTAAACAAAGTGCGAAATATTTTTACAATGGGGGGTTATAACCCCCCCCCCCCCTGGTTACGCCTATGCTGGAGACCATGAACGGTGCTTATTTACTAATACTGACCTTAGGTCTCACCATAAGAGTCATTGTAAAAACACATCTTTCGCTAATAAAGCAAATCCTATTGTGTTTTTCTTTGAACACTTCAAGGTTGAAGTAAAGGTTCTAGAAAGTATTGCTTTCAGCTGGTAACTAAACAGGCGGAAGGAAAAATAAAAACAAACACATTCATGTAACAATAAATAAATATAATCTAAGCCCTCCACCTACTAGCGATTGTTTGTACTGTGAAAGAGTTGTAAATCTGTATGCTTGTCTTTGTCTGTGCAGGATGGGTCATGGTGTAACCATTTACACCATGGGATGGGTATCCCTCGTTTGCACGCTATAGTACACGCACTTATCTCTAAAGCCTTTAATTTTACAGAGAATTTATAAGACTAAATATTTTTCTCTTTTAGCGGAACATGAACCGATGTTTTAATTTGTCTATATTTCAAAGGATAACCTAGTTATTTACTGAAAACTTTCTTTTTTACGACACATATTGCCAGTAAAAGATGTGTCGTAGACAATTAATTATTAAGCCCGTTTTTGGTTGGTTATCCTTATACTTACAGAAAAATTAAAATATCGTTTTGTTTATCGTTAAAAGAGAAAAATATTGTATAAGTCTCGTTAATTAATTGGAAAATAAACGGATTTCGAATATTCGTATTATAATTTTCAAACGGATTTCATTTTGAAAAAAAAAAAAACACTTTTTTTTACTTTAGTGATCTTGTGTAACGTAACATTTCAAGTGCATAGGGTCTTCCAAGAATGATGTTAATATTTTATCTATTTCAAAAATTATGTCTTTATGTTAAAAATAAAATAGCTTATAGCTGATAACCAGAGGGGAGTTAAAATATATAAAACAGTTTTTTACCTTTTGGTGTATGGAATCCGCAAATATATCGCCAAGGCTGTTTTGTGACACCTACGTCTATGGCTACAAACTATGCATTCTACATTACTTGCAGTTGGTCGAAATTCGACAAATTTTGTTGAACGTGATCAAAATGTTTTCCTTTATTTGGTTGCAGTGTTTTGTATTAAAAAACCATGAGTGCATGAAAAATATATAACCATGAATTAAAAAAACACATTTTTATATTCATTGCCACATTAACCAACTGCATAAAGTAATAGATAAAACAGCTGTTTCGGATACCATCTTAGCAACACAATTTTAGGTTTGGCCTAGTTTATTTTATTTTTCCTAAGACTCTTCTTTACCTTGAAAAAAACTCCCGAGTGTACAGTATGATTCCAATAAAAAGGTCTGACTCAAGCCGCAAAATCGTCGAAACATGCATTCGTAATAACGTGTTTCAGATTCTATTTATACATTAATAATCTGGGAAGCACTTTAAGTTATAAAGAAGGCTTTATATTTTTTACGTGTTAGCTTAAAATATGGAAACTATTTTTTAAAACTTCCAAATATGCATTAAAAATAATACATTTTTACTCAGTTAAACTGTTGATTAAAAGGAGTTGCCGCCGATGTTTTTCAATTATGAGATATAAGACAAAAGCACTTAGCCTTTAAGAACAATTTAAGATGTTTCACAACTTTTTAGGTTGAAAAACGGCGTCCGAAACACGTTAGTACGAAGTGCATATTTTTGCTGTTTTACGCAAGGTAAGGAATATATCAAATAACTGTCACAGAAAATAGCTGGGACATATCAAACACATAAAACAGTTGATTCGGATAACTAACTCATAAAAAAAGTGATAGCAACACAATTTTAGGTTAGGCCTAGTTTATTTAATTTGATTTGTCTTTACTGCAATATATTATTCGTCTACACTTATTTTTCTTTTTTCGTGTCTGCACATTTATGGCACAGTACCTTTCGAATGATATAAGTTTCATTAAAATTTACCGCAATTTTCGATGTTCGATGTCATTAATATAATGATTTGTGTTTAAATACTGTGAAGAAATAATTATAAACATAATTAACTACTAAACAATTTTCATAAAATATGAATTGTGTCAGGCATAACAAACTAAACCGGTGTTCCAAGTTTTTCTCAAAGTACATTAGACTACCGTGAGATTTATCAAGTACGTACATCTCGTTTGTTCTCATATAAATTGTGTAAGACTTAAAGTAATTTACTACAATGGACTATTTAATAATCCTGGCTTGGTGCTAAAGGAAGAATAGCCATTGAATACAAATTAAAGAGAAAGTCAGTTTCTTCGGTAGTGGAAACAGGTTCCATTTACTTTCAATAGTTTGCGAAATGTAGACAATGTGTCACAAAATGGAAAACAAATCAATAATTTGGAGCCTGTACTCTATTCCACCAGCCGTGGCACCTGACGGATTAGGAGACCATTTACTCTCACACGCGCACTCACAAGCGCCTGGGTATGACCAGCCCGACCAGGCAGATGACTCAACACTGGGGAGTCCAGTAAGCAATTGCTGATTTGATAAATTACAAATTTTAACAAATTTAAATGTCGTATTTGAAATCTTCGTTCAATTTAAAAGAAAATGACAAAAATCATGACATGATCATGATAATATAAGCATAAACGTAATGATTTAAACAAATAAAAGAGCACTGTGGCGACAAAATCACACTGATTTAAATAAAAACCCGAACCACAAAACAAGGAGCAAAAAATATAACTAAACAACTAAATTGTAAGTTAAGTTTAATACCTTACCCTTATGTACATTTCGATGACATGGTCATCATCCTCAGAGGGTTTTAACACTACTCTAGTATACATAAAATATTACAACCTATATATACTGTACACGCCCCCCCTCCCACACATATTAAGTACAATAGGCCTGAAAAATCTAGCGTTGCGGAGAACATTCTTGAAACAAACCATAACTTGGAAATATCCAATGTTAGGTTAAAAAAAGAAGTGACTTCAAACAAGTTATTGAACAGCTTGGAAAGCATTTCCATTTTTCAGGCTGACAATGATATGTTATTAAATGCAGATAAAGGGCCTATTCCTAACTCGTCATTGTTTTCTTTACTTAGGACTGGATAGGAACCTTTAGCAATAGATAGTACTGTATTTATTATTGGTAATATTTCTTAACCTTAATTTAATTTTTTAACTTTCAGTTATTTGTATTTTTTTTAAAAGACCATAGACCTATATTATTTATATTTTGTTGATCTGTATTTGTTAACATTGGGTTTTAAGTTTATGTATTTTATTTTATTAAGTATTTTATTTCTTTTGTTTTTTATTTAGGCTTATTAGTTTTTATTTTATTTTATTATTATTATTTTAATTTCTGTTTGACTGTTTATAGTTTTAGTAGACCAGTTTGTTATTTTTTGTATTTAATAGTTTTATAATTTATTGTTAAATTGGTTTTTATTGTTAATAATAGATACATGTTAGTAGATTTAATGTGGCTCCTCCCATTCCCCCACCCCCACCAGGTCGGTCTTGGATTAACCGGTATGGGGAGGAGTGGGGGGGGGGGGGGCGTGTACAGTATATATAGGTTGTAATATTTTATGTATACTCTAGTAGTGTTAAAACCCTCTGAGGATGATGACCATGTCATCGAAATGTACATAAGGGTAAGGTATTAAACTTAACTTACAATTTAGTTGTTTAGTTATAGTTTTTGCTCCTTGTTTTGTGGTTCGGGTTTTTATTTAAATCAGTGTAATGATTTGTTGACGACATTTTAACCCTAGAACCGGCAATGTTAACGAAAATGGATTTATTGGAGTTTGCAAGCACATTTTCATAAATTCGCCAAATATAGTAATTATATACTAATCCAAAAGTGTTCTGTACCTTTTTTGTAGGGAAAGGTTCAAAGAATTCATATATGCAATTAAAAATTTTATTGATGTAAAATTGTAAAAATTATTGACTCAAGAAACAAAAAATGTTTAGTAACGAAAGGAAAAAGTTCAACTTTAGACCTACATAGAAAGTAGTAAACATTTTTTGTAATTTTTTCATACGTGTAAAAAGTTTCGTAATTTAGTTATAAATAGAACTGTATACAAATATTTATCAATTTCAAATTTCGTATTTTGAAAAAAACTGTTTTTATGTTCCTACTACTATATATGATTTGCTGTTACTTTTAGTCTAAATGTTATAGCAAAGTATTAAAATTCTTATAATGTGAATAAAAACTAAGGTTGTCGAAGAGATTTGAATCCAATCAGTAATTCGTTAATGATTACGAGTTCAGACGGTAATTTATTTTGCACAAATCGCTATAATAATCTATATAATTTGCAAATAGTCCAATACATCATTCTAAAAACAGTTTCTCTTCTCAAAAGTTCAGTTGCGAAACTTTGTCTTTCGCGAAGTTTAGTGTTCAAACGACAGACGTGTATCGCATTTTGCATAGTTTTACTTTGAAGGGGCAAACTATTTCATATTTACATTAAATGGTTCTTTTGAGTGCTTCTTTTAAAAAATGGAACCTACACTTTACAAGCAAAAATAACACAACACAATAACTCTAAAACATTTGATTCTTGAAAACATTTTGTAAAGATAAATACAAAGATATTTTAACATACACAAACAAAGATTTTAAAGCTAACAAGGATGTTCAAATAGAATGTACCTGTAGTTTTGCTCATGAAAAATTCTTTAAAGCGGTTTTATCGATTCTTGCAATAATATTGCTAATATTTGTGTTAAGTTATAAGGGAATTATTTTCAAACTATTTCCCTTAAAGATTTAATAAAAAAATATCAGGAAATTTAGCTGGATTTTTCTTTAGTCTTTACTTCAAATATTTATCTTGAAATAATCCTTTTTTGATCATTTTTTTTCCAGATAACTCCTAAAACCCAGTATTTGTTCTGCAGCACTGAAACAAAAATTACATTTTATTTACACTGTATTTGTGTTATCAGAGTAGTAAACTGATACATAATTTCTTGGTAGAGCATTGTGTTTAGAGTTGTTTTAATAATTAATGGTCCTACAATGCGGTTTAATTTTCAGTGTCTCACAGATTATGTGTTTCCAAATTTTGTATTAGACAACCTATGGTGGACTATACTTCCACCAGGAAACTGTCTGAACGTCTTCCTGTCACACAGTAAATTATTTTGCCTTGTAAATTACTTTGTAATAAAAATCTCTGAAAATAATTATGGATGGATAAATGTAGGTAAAGTAAAAGATGAAGAATATGAAGATTGATTTAGAGATAGTAGTTGGAGTTTATCTAAAGATGTATGTGTTATAAACTAAGTATAACTATTTATGTGTTTAGGACTATTACCAAATTTAAAAATAGCCTATGACAACTTTTGTTATCTCCGTCCTACTCAATGTGAGAGTTCAGCAGCCATAAGAGGCACTATTTTGAATTTATATTTACACTCAGGCTTTAAGTTTTATATACAGGATGATTCAGGAAGAAACGGAAAAACTTTCAGGACATGTTCTACTAGTGAAAATAAAGAAAACAATTCCTATAAACATAGGTTCGGAAATGCTTTGTTTTCCAGATATCCGCCATTTTGTTTTTTGTTTAAAATAATTTATATTTAGAGAAATGTTGGACTAATTGAGTTGAAACTTGGCGTAAAGTTTAACCTAACAATGATCTATCTAAAGAAAAATAAGCGATTATATAAAATAATGCGTTTCAAAATGGCGGCTGTTTGAAAATTCAAACCTAAATTACTCAAAAACCGTACATTTTAACAGAAAATGTCAAGACACCTTTTTGTAGCCCTTTTGATTCCCTATCGGAGGTGTCACAGTTAAAACAATCGGATGAAGGATAATAGTTATGTGTAATAATTGGTTTGTTCAACCCGGCATCCTATACCAACACAGTAAACACAACAATATTGTATGTGCATACGCTGTTATTATCTTTAAGTTAACTATTATCCTTCATCCGATTGTTTTGATAGTTACACTGTCCGGTAGGGAATTAAAAGAGCTCCAAAAAAGGTGTTGACATTTTTTGTTAAAATGTACGGTTTTTCAGTAATTTAGGTTTGACATTTTCAAATAGAATCCATGTTAGGATATAATTGCTTATTTCTTTTAAGATATATTATTGTTAGGTTAGACTTCATGCCAAGTTTGAACTCAATCAGTCAAACATTTCTCTAGATGTGAATTATTTTGTAAAAAAATCAAAATGGCGACAATCTGGAAAACGAAGCACTTCCGAACCTATGATATGGGAACTTTTTCTTTATTTTCACTAGTAGAATACGTGCTGAAAGTTTTTTTTATGAAAAATAGACTATGTTTTCAGTATTATTTAGAATTGTATAAATTTAATTTATTAGTGTTATACAGGTGTATTTTGTACATTCTCACAAAAAATTGGTAAATACATTATTTGTTACAATACTTCTAATGAGACTACAAGTCATATATATTAAAACATTTTAGTTGATTTTAAACTAGCAGCTACGCTTTTGCTAGAGTTTCACTATTAGTAGAAACAATATTTTATGTTGTCTTCAACTAATTTGTTTACCAAATATAATAAATAAATTAAAACTGATTATATATAAAAATTATCCTACAGATTTCTAGGCAAATAAACATTATGTACTTGTGGGTATAAAAATAGTCTCTAAATAATTGGATTTAACTAAATGTTAAAAATAAATACTAAATACTCTAAACTACTCCAACCAAAGATATATTTTCAAACTAAAGAGTTGTTCGCCTGAAAAATTGCAATCAATACTTTAATGTAATAAGTGTTGTTGTACCTGTCCCTATATTGAGGTTGAAGTTCATGTTATTTATACATTTCTTATCATAAATTGATCATTACGGCCAGAGATATTCATATTAATGGGAATAATAAATTTATAATTGAATGTTGTTGTTTATTATATAACCAAAATGATGACAAACCAACTAAGTTTATAGAGTTGTCATTCTACACTGTCTTGTGTTTAGAAGTACTGTAATGTATTCAAGCTGGAGGGAAATATGGAAACATTATCAAGTAAATTTTGTTCAGCTTTAAGATATCCATAATATTATTTATATTTACATTACATTGAAATGTTTGAATCAAAATTTGTCTTATGTGCATGTTTGCACATTAAAATTTGATAACACATTCATTTTAACTTAAAGATCTTTTAATAAAGAAATGTAATTGCAATTTAATAATGTGCTCACTATTCCATTGTTTTGAAATAATAACAATATGTTGCTCTTATCAGCGTTGTTTGAGCCAATTCGATTGTTAAAATATTTCAGGAGAATTATATGCTAGAGGTTATATAGTTATTCTTCTATTATGCGTTTTACCAATAAACATATTTTGAAGTTGGAAGAAAATATGGAATTCTTACCAAATAAATGTAGTTTTAATAGCATTAAGTTGTTTTTCATATTTAAATTAAGTTTATACTGGTTATAAAAATGTCAATGTAAGATTTTACAAATTAAAAACTGTTCAATATCACAACTAACTCTAAAACATTATTAATTGTAGTTTAATTAGTGAATCAGTAGTATTGTTTTATTGATTAATAGTTATGACTGATTTAAAGTGGACAACCATTGGGAGTTTCTGCTCCAGATATAACGAAATCATGTTTCATATTCTTCTTTGTTTATACAACTTCAGTTGCCCATTTCCACACACTAGACATTGAATTTAATTCTCTTTTCGCCTATAGTCAGAATAGAGTTAGTTGCCAAAGGTATAATATGTTGGCTTCTTCTTCTTTTGAGGATGATGGCTCTGGCTTTTTGCACTTCTTAACCTTTTCTTTACCCTTATGTAATTGTAATTTTTCCTTTTTATTACTTTGTCTCGTTCAGCTCTTGTTTATTTCTGCAACCCCACAAGTGGGATTGAATAGTTATATTTCAATAGCTTTCTTCTTTGGTTTCTAGGGTCTTCTGTTTTAATCAGGTGGTTATGTGGAAATAGATGAAATTCCATTTTTCTATTGTTTTTCTGGATACTTTTTTCGTATTAGATAGCTGGCATTTAAAAGAAACTAAAACTATATTATTTAGCATATTTGATCCCAAAGATATTGAAAATAACAATTATTTAAATTTAAGCAAAGATAATAGCATAAATATTAAATTAAATAAATAGCATAAATAGATAAATTTAACACCAAATAGCATCATTATTAAGTAGAGCAATACCAAGAATTATTCAGTCCTGCCCCAAATCTTAAATATCTGATTTTTCTCCACTATATTTAAAATAATTAGGCGACTCTCTGTCAACTGAATAGATTAAAAATATATGAAGGTAATAAAATATTCGTCTAAAGTTGAAAAAAACAGGTAATTTTACTAAAAATAATTCAGTAATTAAGTCTTGAGGATAGGTGATGAAACTTCAACTCAAAATTCGTAGACTTCAATATAAAAGTTTGAATTAATTGCAGAATTAAAAATACTACATTGGCCGCCACAAGAAATGTCCTTTGAGGGAGGTGTCAGCAGCCTGGCCTTGAAGAAACCTTTACCTTGTTTATACTTCAAATATATCAGCATTAGAAGCATAAATGTAATTTCTACTAGTAGCAATGTTATCAGTGAAAAAAAATTAATAACAGAAGTACGAAAGCATAGAGTATTCGAAAATGTCCTGTCGAGTCAATACCTAACCTGAGTTTGTCTTTTTGTGTGCCTACTTACAAAAATAATGCTAATCATATAATAGTTTCATCGAATAATTCGGTTTTATTTTAATGTTTTTCTTATAATGAATATTTTTATTTGATATAACTTTGTTTATTTTGTAACGTACTGTACTTGTTCGATACAATGACAGAATTATCGCTTAAATTTAAGTATATTTTATAACTTGTAAGGTTCTTTTGTTTTCAAGGTGTTTTCACCATTTAAGGTTCTCGTGAGGGTGGGCCGTACTATGTAAGGCTTTTAAAAATCTTTAGGACTTTGATTTTAATTTTGAATTAAATATCTAACTATAAACATTTACCTTTTCTATTGGCTCCACCAGAATCACTCAACTAGGTTACGCTTCTCTTGGCTCATGGGGGTACTCCAGAGACTAAGTATTAGTAAAAACAGAGATTTATGAGTATAAAATCCTATTATATTTATTAAATTCCTCTGAAATCTCAGTTACAACAGAATGTACAATTTACTAAATAATTAATACATAGTCTCACCTTAGGCTTCTTTTACCACAATTAAAATTCAACAACAAATATCAACGTTACTCAAAACATAAAATAGGCCCTCCAGGCTACCTCAACAAATCAATCTATAACAATTAATTAAAGAGTGAATTTATCTAATGCATTAATTTTCCATTTACAGTGTAATTACATAATAATAAAACTTGGTTTAAATGTTTACTGTTGAATTGTGAACCATCCCCGATTGCTTAACAACTCTAGGTCTAGCAGCTAATCCTAATGGCTCAGTCCCAATAAAACTAAATACATCTTAAGCTAATTTAGGGCTAAAATTTAATTGCTGATATATTATTCGTCTTTCAATTTAAATATTCTTACTCCCCGAGATCTGTCTTACAATTAGAAAAATATTAAAACTACTTACATTGGTTTGAACATTTTCCCCTCTCTCCTTTTCGCCCGCACTTTTCTCACACACCGATTTAGGACCCGACACTTTCACCTTTTCTTAATATCGCCCTGGAAT
>JAGFPH010023173.1:0-12109 GCA_018207615.1 Philaenus spumarius
GACCTTGGGTCTTACCATAAGGGCCACTGCAATAGCTCATAATTCAAGAACGCAGCTGAACCGCTGACGTGAGTTGAGCGAATTTACAAAATTGAGTTTATGTGTTAGCCCATAGGATTTCAACCGACTATTTTATAAATTGGTCTAATTATGAAGGCTTACGTGGGTTAATTGGTTGGTTTGGGGTTTGGGAATAGCTGTTTACGCGCACGAAATATATTAGTAGAATTGCGTTCCCACCTCAGCCTCCAGCCCAGGCTCACGCGCCGCTCCGTTCCACTCGCAGCGGAAAAACTCGCTATGCGAATTTACATCTGGACCTTGCGGCCTCGGATTATATGGACTGCTTCTCTATTCTCGCAGCGAACAAACTCGCTTCGCGAGATAAAACATACCGGTTTCTTTTATGGTATTTTAATTGTTGGTCGATTTTGGGGAAACCAGACGGACTACGGGTCTAAGGTCGTGTAAAAAAACAAAGTGTGCATAATGATCTCCTAAATTTTATCTTGTTAGATAAAACCCCAAAAAAGTGTAATTTTAGTATGAAAATCTCGAACAATTATTAATTACTTCCAGTCAAAAAAACGCGCTTCCGGATGTTGAATTTTTTCAAACGAACTCGTAAAAAATTTGATTTTTGTTAATTACAAAAAAAAAAGTAAAAGAGATACGAGGTAAGGGTGCGTTCACAAAGAAATCTGGTTGCAAGTTACTTGTTTCTAGGCGCTTGCTCCCAGCGCTTGCAAGCCCTTGTGAATAGTTTTTGGGTGTTCACAACAAAAGCTTGCAACTTTAATTCCGAGAATGACTTCCTCAAGTGATGAAGAATTATTTTTGCTTGAAAATGTAGATTTGAAAGTGCACCAAAAGGGAATCGGTATACATGAAATTAACCGCGGAAGGGGAAGATTTGGTGAATACCACCATCTGTTTCCTCAATTAAAATTGGACAACGTAAGGTTTTTTTCTTATATTGAGAATGGAGTTAAGCACATTCAATTATATCCTCAACAAAATTGAAACTAATTTGGATAAATCCTGTGGAAACTGGAAAAAGCAACCAATTCATTCGGAAAAACGGCTACTTATTTGTATGAAGTAAGTCTTTAATATGTTTGAAACTATTTGTTTTAATAACCATTTACCGTATAATAATTCTATACAAATAGTTTTAAAAACCCATTATAAGATAAAAATTGTAGTTTTCACTGCGAGTTGTCAGCGTCTTGACTGCTACCAGCGCCGGAAAACAAGTATCAAAATGTCTTGCTTGCCGGTCAGCGCTTGTAGCAGGCGCTTGCAAGTCGGAACAAGCGTTGTCTCTGAACGCACAAACTTGATACAATGAAAATTTTTTCTCGCGCCGATCAGCGCCGGCCAGCGCTTGTTAGGAAGCGCTTGCGGCCAGCGCTTGTTAGGAAGCGCTTGCGGCCAGCGCTTGTTAGGAAGCGCTTGCGGCCAGCGCTTGTTAGGAAGCGCTTGCGACCAGCTTTCTTTGTGAACGCACCCTAAGAGTAGGCTAAATCGGAAAATTGTTAGGAATTACAAGACCTTCAAAATGATGTGCTACTTGGCTTATGTTGCTATTTGAAAATTTTTAACAACGGGCATTTACAAATTCCAGAAAATAAAAATTTTGAAATTTTTGTTTTGCCAAAAAAACCTCTCTATGTGGCATATTTGTAGTGAAGCTAATTTCACGAAGAGTAAGAAATTCGAATCGGAGAAAGGCTAAGTGCATAGATAAAAAATACAGGGTTTTAAAAAATATTGATTTTTCAGAAAAATGGCGACCATTTAGAAATGGGTAAAGTTAATTCAGTTTTGTTTTCGCCAAAATATTCGTATACTGGGCCTATATCGCTTTAAAAAATGTACATGACATACTTTGAAAATTCCGAGTTTTGAACTAGTGGCCCTCAGTTTTTGGAACACCCTGTATCCGGAAAATGATTAAAAATATTTTTACGTTGTTCCCTGTGGGGTGGATTTAGTTGGGAATAATTTTGTTTCATACCTGTCTTAAGCTGTTCGTTCGGAACCTGTTTGCGACACCTTACGTGAGGGACCCGGTATATTTTCAAAGATTTTTAACCTTAAGCCAATCATACAGATTGTTAAATATTAGATAGTTCCTCATTTCCAGATATCATATTAAATATAAGTACCTGGTCGACCGAGCATTACTCGGGTTTTTTTAATTGTTTTTCTTAGGAAAATGTATGTTAATACAAATCGCATACTGAATAAATATGAATATTTTTCGAACTTACGTACATATGAACTGTTTATCCTATACTCTAATACGAAATAAAAATACTTCAACAGATGTCGTTCTCCACAAAAACCTATTTTAAAGGTTAGAAATTTAAATAAACGGTACCAGATAACTTCCACATACTTTCTCCCAGTTGAAACTTTATACCTTCCCAAGAGTAGCATAGGAGGTGGTTATTTAGAATTGCAAAAGTAGGAAAATGTTTCCATGGAAAATATTAGATGCGTGTAACACACATCCTTATTATATTATTATTAGTATTTAAACTATTCGATCGATTTCAAAAACATTTGCACCAAACATGTCAATTAGGCCTATATGCACGAAAAAAGGTTTTGAAAAATTTTGAAAAACAACCCTCAATCTGGCCAAAAACCGCCAAATATCAGTTATTATTATTACCTAAACGAGATTTTTAAAAAGATGCAGTTTTTTATTTATGGTAGGGTACATTAAGGGCTACAAATAATCCAAATGTTATCAAAATTGTTAGAGCCGTTTTTGAGAAATTTAGATTTTTCTCGTTTTTTTGCCATTTTTGGGGGTAAAACCCCTTAAAGATAAAAAATTATAAAAAATGAAAAAACGCCTGGAGATATTCCAGAACTACACCTACATACCAAATTTTATCAAAATAGGACGGTTGATAGGCCTATGGTCTCCAGCTCTGTACACATCCTTACAGACACACAGACAGACATCACCAAAAAACCATTTTTATTTGGTTCAGGAAGCACCAAAACAAATAATTCCACTAAAAATATTTTTTGGTTCAGGGAGCACCAACTCAGATAATTTCACTAAAAATTTTTTTGAGGTTCAGGGGGAGCACCAAAACAGATAATTTCACTAAAAATTTAAATTCGAAAATTTGGACGAAAACAATACTTACTCCATATACTAGCTGGTATAAGGTGAAGAAAGTAATAAACGGTACCAGGAACTGGCACATACTTTCTCACAAAAATATTTAAATTATTAAACGTCACGTTTAGGGTGGGGTAGGAGAGGTGATTTTGTATTAAAGTTGTTTTCCCATAAAAATCCATAAAATAACGGAAAAACCAACTTTTCTCAAAAACGGCTCGAACGATTTTGATTAAAATTTTACAGTTTATAGTACCATAGGTCCCTAATAAACTATAAAATTTTAATCAAAATCGTTAGAGCCGTTTTTGAGAAAAGTTGATTTTTTCGTTATTTTAAAGGTTTTTATGGGAAAACTACCCTTAAAAATATAAAATTCACAAAAATAAAAAAAATGCCTGGAGATACCGTGGATTAGTACCTCCATACCAAATTTCATCAAAATCGGACGACTGGTTTAGGCTCTAGGTCTGATAACATCCACACAGACACACAGACACACATACAGACACACACACAGACATCACTCCGAAAACCACTTTTTTAGGTACAGGGGGACCCAAAACGGATATTTCCACCAAAAACTCAAACTCGAAAATTTTGACGAATACAATACTTTCTCCATATACTATGGTATAGGGGGAGAAAGTAAAAATGGTTTTAAAATTGAAATCAGCTGATAATGGAAATAATATAGGAAACAGCTGATTACTGTTATTATTATAGTCAATAAACATATGTAATGATTTTAAACTCCATAAGCCCAATGTTAAAAATTTTCAATTTTCAAATGAGTTGTTTAGTAAAATACGAGTTTTCCTGAGGTAGTGTTTAGACCCAAAAGCCTCTAATCAAAAACTTTCAGCAAAATCCTTCCGCTGGATCTCGAGATTGCTCGTACAAACAAACAGACATTGCTCGTATTAGAGTGTAGGATTTTTTGTTCCTCTGTGTTTTTTCAAAATCAACTAAACTATAGGTTGATAAGTTTTTTTATAGTTGATATATTTTATACATCCTGAGATATAACCCAAAACCAGTTAGGTGCGTATAGTCTTACCCTCTTTTACCCTACTTATATAGTTATGACTATATAGATAGATCGTATATTTCCTGGGACATTCAATAAGTTGTTCGTCATTAATTGTAAACACACAAAAATCACGACCATGAAATTCTAAAAATATCTTTGGGAATTAATTCTAAAAACACATAAGCATGGATGCCCATATGATATTTTCTAAGGGGGCTAGACCGGGGTATGGGGCATAGCACGTTCACTGCTAAGGACGCACATGAGAGCTAGATACTAAACACTATGAGAAGCGGCCGACGCACAGTGCATTGCACGCCAACCCCCGTATTGGGAGTATTTTCAATACACAATGCATTGCGTGCATTGCACACCAACCCCCGTATTAGGAGTATTTTAAATACACAATGCATTGCGTGCATTGCACACCAACCCCCATAGTGGGAGTATTTCCAATACACAATGCATTGAGTGCATTGCACACCAACCCCCATAGTGGGAGTATTTTAAATACACAATGCAATGAGTGCATTGCACACCAACCCCCATAGTGGGAATATTTCCAATACACAATGCATTGCGTGCATTGCACACCAACCCCCATAGTGGGAGTATTTTCAATAAAAATGCATTGCGTGCATTGCACACCAATCACCATAGTGGGAGTATTTTCAATACACAATGCATTGCGTGCAGTGCACACCAACCCCCATAGTGGGAGTATTTTCAATACACAATTCATTGCGTGCAGTGCACACCAACCCCCGTAGTGGGAGTATTTTCAATACACAATGCATTGCGTGCAGTGCACACCAACCCTCATAGTGGGAGTATTTTCAATACACAATGCATTCCGTGCAGTGCACACCAACCCCCATAGTGGGAGTATTTTCAATACACAATGCATTGCGTGCTTCACACGCCAATCCCGTATTGAAAGTATTATCAATACTCAATGCGTTGCGTGCTTCGCACGCCCATTTTAAGTCTATATGCTATTGACGCACATGTGCGTCCGCTTTAAAACATTAGTGATTATTACGTAGAAATTTCAAAAGTAAAAAATAAAGTAATTTCTAATCATTTAGACTATAAATATAAAAAATAAAAGGTCAGTTCGTAGCATAGGAAATACGAAATATGCTTAGCAGTGAACGCGTTAAGGACTAACCTCTCCTCCTTCGGCAAAAGGAGTCCAGGGATATTTTTGACCTCCCCAAGAAAACTTTTAAAATTTGGGAAGCCAATTTGGCTGTTCGGGTGAAATATTAACCCACACAGCATTGAGTCTGTATCTTTACACCGTCAGTGAATACACAAAGACCTATAACACTCCTAAAGGCAGCACCAAGTAGTGACCCAGCAGCTCATGCTTGAACGCTTGTAAAAAATAAAATAAGTATATGCAAAATCAAACGGCACATAACATTTAAAACATATTTTAGTGCTAATCTCTTTAAAGAAAAATACCTGACTATAAAATTAATAATATACATATTTTCCTTTCCCTGGGAGCTAGGGGGGGGGGGGGTTGTCCCCCTCTGCCCAAAGGTATGGGCGCTCATGCACAGAAGGGATACTGAAGCAGCACTGACAAGAGCGGAGCGTTTGGAAACCTCTCAATTCAAGTCCGCAGAAGAATATTGTTTTTCACTGATACGGAAACACGGATCCAATACGTCACTGACTTACGTAAATAGACCTTAACTCAGACTTTCTAGTTTTGCTGGTTTACATACCTTGTCAAAAGTAGTTAAGTTCTTTCTTGTTGCTTCAGCTGTTTCGTTTCGACAAAAGGTATCATCAGGTGTAGCACACGTATAACAAAAACACGTTCACTACACGAATATATATATATAGGCTATACACACGAAAACACACACGCGTACCGATTTTTGTTTCTATTTTTGTTGCACTGTTCCGCCTAAGTGAAGTTGAAATTGTAAAAATATTTTAATATACGTAAGGTGTGTTTATATGTTTGGTTTTGGTGATATGTATGTTTGACTCGGGTACCGCGAGGGACGCCAAACCCCTCTTAATAGATGCAGCTAGTCTGCACCCCCCATGCGGTGTTTAATCGCTCTAAACATATTGTGTGCCAAAATAGATAGTAAAACTAAACAGCTGATGACGTTGTTGATTGTTGCCAGGCCACGTTGCTCATTATTTGCGAATTTCCGTAGGAAAGATGAGCTATCGAAGTGATTCTTATGGTAAGACCTAAGGTCGGGAGTAGCTAATGAGCACTGATCATGGTCCCCAGAACACATTTTGGGGTGTTATTCACGCCCGATTTGGTACACATGTTGGTTTTTCAAGTAGCTCGGGCGAGTTCGTTAGAAAACAAAATCACACAACCGTGGGACGTTTTTAGCGAATTTCCATTGGAAAAATGAGCTATTGCAGTGACCCTTATGGTAAGACCTAAGGTCGGGAGAAGCAAATGAGGACCGATCATGGTCCCCAGAACACGTTTTGGGGTGCCACTAAAAATCATATACATATGTATATATATAGTCCAAATGTATATATTTATTTATATAAGTGTTCGCACTCTAGCGGCCGGATTTTAGGTTCGATTTTGTCCAAATTTGGTACATATGTTGGTTGTCTCCGTCGCTTGGACGAGTTCGTTAGCTAATAAAATCCAACAACCGGAAGTATATTTTTGACCGGAAATACCGGTAACAATTTTTAAAATTTTCTAAAATATAAATTTAGGATGTTATTCTGCACATTTTGTTTTTTACGCGACCTTATAGCTCGCTTGGTTCCCCCAAAATCGATCAAAACGTAAAATACCATAAAAGTACCCGGTTCAAAGCAATGTGGCGGATTTTACCGTGGGGTTGGCGTGCGAAGCACGTAATGCATTGTGTATTAAATATAATCCCAATAAGGGGGTTGGTGTGCGAATCACGCAATGCACTGTGTATTGAAAATACTCCCAATATGCGGGTTGGAGTGCGAAGCACGCAATGTATAGTGTATTGAAAATACTCCCAATATGGGGTTGGCGTGCAATGCACTGTGCGTCGGCCGCTTTTCATAGTGTTCAGTAGTAGAGTCCCCGGCAGTATAGCGTAAAATGGAGTGGGGGAAGGTCATTGACCTTGGGCCACGCCCCCTTTTTTGGGTGTTTTTTTGGGTCTTTTTGGTTCCTAACCTAAGCCACGCCCACTTTTTTGGGGGTCCTAACCTAACCTAACATTTTTGGATTTTGGGGTTTTTTTTTGGGGGTCCTAACCTAACCTAACATTTTTGGATTTTGGGTTTTTTTTGGGGGGTCCTAACCTATCCTAACATTTTTGGATTTTTGAAGATTTTTGATTTTTGGAATTTTTGGAATTTTGGGGAATTTTGAAATTTTGGGGATTTTGGATTTTTAAAGATTTTGAGGAATTTTGAGCCGCCATCTTTTTTTTTTGCAGCCATCTTGTTTTGTAATAATTAATATTTAATTTAATTTAATTTTTTGCTTTGAAAAAAGTTTGGGTGTCGCCGAGAGTCGAACCGGGTATCACCATGACCCGAGTCCGCAGCGCTAGCGGTTAAGCTACGCCGACTCTGTTAAGAATGTACTGTTTTGTGAAGTATATAAGTTTACCATCCGTCAGCAACCTTGCATCAGGTGCACGGTGTTATAGTGTCGTCGGGATATAGTATAAATTGTATTATAACAACCCAAACATTACCGATCGTTCCCGAATCCGACCGAAGGTCACTTAGAGAAATTATTAGCTTTAAATTGTTATAGTGTCGTCGGGATATAGTATAAAGTGCATTATATAAACCCGAACACTACCGAATGCCCCCGAGTAAACCCGAATCGGACTTAGAGAAATTCAGACTTGCAAACCGTAACTAACCGAACGTAAGGCTCTGCCGCAACCCCCGAAATTCGTACTTAGGCGAAATAAAGCTTAGACTAACCATAGGCGTTGCCGCACCCCCTTGTAATATATTTCTACCGGTCTTAGCCGAATCAAAACGACGGACTTGACCGAGCTTAGGCTTCGCTGTACCCCCGAATTATTTTTATGAATGTGTTTTAATGTATGCAAAACCGAGATAACCCGAACGTAAGGTTCTGTCCGAGTTCAACCGAAGGGCACTTAGCCGAAATAAAATTTTGGCCAACCTTAGGCTCTCCCGCATCCTTGCAAACCACACTTAGGCTAACCATAGGCGCTCCCGCACCCCGTGCGTATGATATACACTGTTTCTAACAGTCTTACCCGAACCAAAACGCCGGGCTTGACCGAGCTTAGGCTTCGCTGTACCCCGGATTATTTTTATAAAATGTGTTATATCGTACGGAAAACCAAGCTAACCCAAACGTAAAGTTCAGCCCGAGTCCAATCCGAACTTAGTAAAAATTAAAATTTTGGCTAACATTAGGCTCGGCCGTAACCCATGCGTATGATATACGTAACTAAATAACCGACCAAAATATAACGTAATGTTTCTAAAAAGTAAAACAAGTTGTACTCGGTCTAACTCAACCCCGGGGTCACCCCTCCCTCAAATTTTGCAACAAAATTTCGAAAAAACGGAAATGTTAATGATTTTAACGGAGGCTTAGGTGCAAACGAATTCTAAAATACATTTCGTACACGTAGGCAGCTATTCAGCACCGTCGTGATTAGAGCAATTTCCCCGCAACGGAATTTCTCCGCAATGGTTATTAATATAAAATTCACTCAACTCAACGTAAGGCTCTGCCGCATCCCATGCGTATGATATAACTGTTTCTACCGGGCTTTTCGTAACATAAGGCTCTGCTGCAACTCTTACAAACCGTAACTAACCGAAATAAAACTTTAGCTAACCTAATCTTAGGCTCTGCCGCACCCTTGTGTATAATATACGTAATTACATAACCAAACGTAACCGAATCCGCCTGTATTACTTAACGTTAAAACTTTCTCTATGTAAAATTTGTTTCAATATAAAGTCTCCATATGTTTGTCGGTAGACACGGTAGCCTAGTAAAACAATCAAGGCTTTAGCTTTTACATTAAAATTATCAATAATTACTCTATGTTGTGTACCGTTTATTCGATTAGTTATTAATAACATGTTTTATAACGCTTTTCTTTTTACTCGATACTTTAACACTTCTACGACCTTAGACTATGCCGCACCCTTGATTTACATCAAAACTTTCAATAATAATTTTCTTTTCTAAATCATTTACTAGCACGATTATACTTAACGACTTTCCCCGAATTTTGTTGAACCAGCACTCTGGACTTGCTAACTGACTAACATTTCTGTACATTGTTATAAAATCGACACCCCAGCTATATGCTGACCAGACATTCCAATAGTTAGCAAATGTAATGTAAATCTTTTACAAATTTGGTGGCCCAGACCTATCCGATCTTTTCCGAACTAAAAACTTAGGCTTCGCTGTACTCGTGACTGTTTATACTGTACAAACCCCGCATAGATTGTACTTTGAGGTTATGTTACAACTTCAATTATTATTATAATTACTTGCCCGAACGTAAGGCTCTCCCGAGTCCAGCCGAACAACACTTAGTCGAACTAAAAATTTGGCTTACCTAACCTTAGGCACTGCCGCAACCCATGCGTATGATATACGTAATTACATAATCAACCAAAATATAACGTAGTGTTTCCTAAATTTCTAAAAAATAATACTTAAACAATTTAAGAAATAATTATTAACACTTTATTTAAATTACTTATTTATATTTAACGAAGTCACTACATATAACATAACATAACGAATAAGTACACAAATCACATAATTTCCAATAGTCTTTCAGCATCATATTCTTCTTGTTCCGCATTTTCGTCATCGCTCCGTCCGTACAGTTCCCCTAGTCCTTCTGATGCGTATCCATCATCATCGCTGTAGTCGGTCCTTACTTGTTCGTCCCCATGTAGAAGTCTTCTTATTAAATGCCCGTGACGAACGGAACTTAAAGCTGTTACTCTCTCTATACCTCCATCATAATTTGTTGCAATATATAACTGCCATTCGTTTTCCCGACGATATGGAAACTTCATTACAATTTCCAACTTCACTCTTACATCAAAACTTCCGATACTGATTTTATGTTTTACATTGTTTATTAGCACGATTATACTTAAAACTGTTCCTCGAATTTTGTAGTTTAAAACTTCTAACTCATTCACTGCGTAGCCTAAATCTCCTAAAATGAACTCCCCTAAAACATGTCGCTTAAGTAAAATATCTTTTATCCTTAAAGGCACAACAAAGACGTGAACGAGCATTCTGAACTTTAACTGACCAACATTTCTTTACATTGTTTTAAAATCGACACTCCATCTAGATGCTGACTAGACAATCCAATAATTAGCAATTGTAAATCTTTACATAAATTTGGTGACCCTGCCGGTGGGAGGGGAGCCGACATCTTATACGCCATTTTTTCCGCCATCTTGTCGCTGCCATCCGTCACGAATCAGCAGAAATTTATGTTAGCATGTGTAACAATGCCGAGTCGGCAGAATTGCATCCGTTGTACTGTCAAATGAATTCGCTGATTCTCTACTAGAAAGCGCTACCGGCGGATGGGGTGATAGTTCGAAGATTCTCTACCAGAAAGCGCTACCGTTGAAACCTTGTAAATATAAATTACATTTAATTTCTTCTTTTTTTACAAAGTTTATTTTATTTCCCCCTAATAATCTCACTTCTATATATCACATGGGTTATTTTTTATTTTACTGTGATATTACCTAATTGTGCTTACAAGTGCAACTTAACTGTTTCAAAATTTTTGGGTTTGAATAGCAAATATATTGACTCATTTCATTTTTTCGTAACAAGATTCAACAAAGAAAGAAGACGACCGCGCTAACCACTGTCACACCGTTCCCAAGTAGTATATAGTTCAGGAGATAATTCTCAATTTACGAAAGATCTTTACCTAAATTTCCGAACCTCATTTGAGCGCTTCAAGTCGTCTAACATTAATTGATTTTGTACATGATTATGCAATTATTTTCTCGTTCTGAATATATTTACTTAAAGAGGACCAAAACGTTCAGTCGCGTAGTTTTTAATAAGTGTGTAGTCAACTGGAAAATTCATATTGCACACATAAAAGTACGTATACACACGAACCCATAACAATTCTAAGAGATTTTACACAAATTAACAGACAGCATTGTACCAGTGCAACATTTTCCAACAACTGACTAGTGTTGTCAAGTCGAACGGTAAATATTAAGGTAGAAAATGTACAGATTGTGGGATAGCCGTTGGTTTTGACTCTTTACATTTGTATTACGTTTAGTAGACACCTGTGTCGAATCTCTTTTATCTGTACTTAACAGAGAACTCCATCCATGCTCGCTTCGCTCACCGACGCAGCTATCGCAGTGTCTTTATTGGCGGTCAATAGACGTTCGCTGGCGTATTTTAAATTTATTCTTTTAACGATCGGCTTTGAGCTCTGACTCTACAATCATCAACCTCTACGGTCTGCAAAATACCACTACGGTAACCTGTCTCACGCAACTAGTTTGTCTTATCTATCTAGCCAATTTGACCAAAAGCATGTTCTCGTGCTTTTTCAAAACTTTAACGGGGTTTCTGTATCCATAGTACTGTGCACGGTATTATTGTACGACTTTACTATATTCGGTAATAGATCGACCAACTCGTATCTGCCACGGGCCGTAAATTCACGCAACATTCGATTTTTAAGGTACGATTCAACCTTTCCACTATGACCGGTCTGGAAATGTTTCATTTTATGATTATAAAATATCGATTCCAAAGCGGTCGCTACGTCTAACCCAGATTTCGACTTTATAGACACAGGAAAAATATTTAGGTTAGCATACGAGTCTAAGCTATTTACTAACCAAACCCAAACTACAACAAATAATACCTTGGAGATACATAACGTTATTTAACC
>JAGFPH010023174.1:0-12108 GCA_018207615.1 Philaenus spumarius
TTGTCGAGTGTCATTAAAAACTTTATATACAGGGTGATTTACGGCGATATGCAGAAACTTCGGGAGTACATTAATTTTGCTTTGTGTTGTAAGTGAGCACTGATCATGGTCCCCAGACTAAACAATAAGATAAAAAAATAAATAATAGTTTAAAAAACTAAAAAAAATACGCTTTAAAAGCAAACCGAACTAAAAATTTGAAAATAATTGTAAAAAAGCGAGGATTACGTTATACTATATTTTTTAATAACTCTACTTTTATAAGTATCTACCAATGAAATATTTGCAACATTTGATGAAAAGCACCCCCCTCCTTTTTTAAAATTATTTTAATTACAAGCGCCTTTGTCCTCTCAGCCAACCTGCTTTCCCATTATTAATAAATATCACTATGGTTACACATAAAACAAAACCTTATTATGCAATTACGTTTTGTAATATTTTAGACACCCTATCTTGATCCGAATTTGGGTGCACGCTATAGATAACCCAGGTCAAGCTTCCATTTTAACTAAAAGACAAGATACAAATTAAATTTCTGTTTTTTGCCGCACCCTATATATTATGTTTATAGAGACAGAATTTCACTCAGTATTGAATAAACGGAATCTGTTGTATACAAAATTAATTAATTATTTTCAACAAATTTACCATTTGTTGGAAAAGCTTGAAAGACTTTTCACACGGGCGAAATCAGGTACTACAGCTACTGTACATAAGTCGTGAAACATGAAGGTTGGGTAATTAACTATCTCATTAATTCACCTTACCGTAGTCACAAAAACGAATTAGGACATAAAAACGTCAGGAAATAAGACTTCGCTATTTAAACAGAATTTTTTATTAAGCATGTAATTCGTAATAAAACTTCATTCTTGTTCCCTTATTAAAGTCTCTTGCATTTAACAAGCCTTGCAAATGAAAGAAACCTACTTGTTTTATTACCTAAGGACCTTAAAGGTTACGGGTACGTTTAAGGAGAATAAGGTCGTCGGGTTGGGAAATAGATCATGTTTTCGGTCGTGTCTACGGATATGTCTCTAGAGTTTAAGGCTGGTAACTTAACGTGTTCACGGTAATGTCGAAGGAATATTTGATCAAAATTCAATTTCGCAATACAAATCATTTCAAGTGTTCCATAAACAATTATTATCACATTGAACGCTTGAAGCAAAAGTAAACTTTTCAGTTTGACTGTACTGAAGTAAAAACTGTAACTGAATTCAGATATTTGTTAGTATATTATCTCCTTTAAAATTTTTGGGTGTATTATTGTTAACATAACATTCTTAATTAATTATTACAGTTGAAAAAATACAACGAATTCAAAGAAACCCGGATAATTAATTACCGAAAAAACTGACAAAATTTACTTTTCTCGCAACGTTCTCAAATATTACAAAAGAAAATAAAGTTAATGCTTGGGAAGACAGGGATCTAGCAATGTTTTAATATTCCATGAATCCTTTCCAGAAGCATTTCCAACAATAATTGCATTTTTTATTTGAAATGCATGGATCAGTGAGTGTATGCAAATGTTTTTGGAAATATTCAAATTTTCTATTATAGTAAACAACATTTTCAGTTTCGTTATTAAAAAAGTTCTAGAAATATAACTTAATGTTCATAAATTATGATATTTCAATTATCTGCGACATTTTGTTAATTTGCCTAAAATTAATTAGTATTAGTTATCTAAAAACCGAAAATAAACAAATCAAATAATTTTAACCTGCATTTGGTTGTCATTAAACTTGTACTTCTCAATTGTATAGTTGTTGTTACAAATTTGAAGATTTTTTTTTAAACGCCTCTAAATTAATAAGGAATTTCAAGTGAAAATTTACCTATTATAGTGTTGTACTTTTTTCAAACTGGCGTTAGGTAAACTAATGGTTTTCTTTGTTTTTTATTATTCGTATTAAAATATGTTAAAATTTATTTGAAATATATGTAATGAGGAAAAAATTAATATAAAATTGTATAGCCGTGAACCTAGAGCTTGGCTCCTAAACATAATGTTTCACAGAAAATAAATTCACCAAGCTTTATTGAAAATATATAATTAGCTTCTACACCGGTAGCGACATTTTAATTGTAATAGTTTTGGAGGAAAGGGTGTATGGGTATACAGTTTTGGAGAATACCTACTTACCCAAAATAAAAACATAAATGTAATAAGTTTGATTTCATGTAATAAAAGTATTTTAAACGATCATAAAATATACATTTTTGGACACACAACTTTACCCACCGAAATTCATAGTAAAATATTTAAGGGTAAGTATAAACTAGCGTTAAGGAGGGATACCCTGTCCACCATATTGAATCTGATTCCCATAAGAGCAATGCTACAGAATAAGTAAATTTTTTCATTAATTCGTGGAATAAATAAAAAATTTGGTTTCATTTTGAAGTACTGTCATAAGCTGAATACATTTTCAAAAACCGTTTTATTGTTTTCATAAATATATGATATAAATAGCAAAAAAATTGTAAACTTTATTAATGTTTTACTCAATATAAAAAAGAGATATTGCAAAAAACCACAGCAATCGACACCACGACCATCAAGCTATTTTACTTTAAGAAAAAAAATACAGCTTTCATTTTTGACGAAAATAACACAAAAATATGCTTAAAAGTGACGGTATGGTTATGTTATTTTAACATTCATATTGGTAGCCAACTTCGCCGTTTTGAATTTAGGGATCCGAGTCGGCAAGGGAAACACGGCGGCGATAGACATTCAAAGGCTTCGTTTTTTCTCTTAAACGGCACTTAACTCCTACGCGTTGAAATAATATCATGAGTTAGAAAGATATTGAATTAAACAACTATGCTATTAATTACTATACAATTTACAAAACATCGCCCTGTTTCACTTTAATAATTTAGTACGCAATCTAAAACGAATTAATATAAAACAGTTCAAGTGTGCCAAGTGCTCTCAGGTCTAAGTATTGACTTGTAAGCCGTCATCTGTTGGATTAATTCATATATCCTGTTTGCACTTAACTAATTCCAGGTAATGTATCACTTGTTTTTATTATAGTACTTGCATCACATAGATTCAGTTTCGGCATTAACCTACTAACCACTTGTTTACGTAACAACTGCACCGGAGACTTCAACGTCTCTACCTGTGTGCGCACAGTTGTCTTTCTGCTGGAAGCAAGTTACAATATATTCTGATGAGGAAATCATTGTAATTCTTTTACGTAGTCGTGCATAAAAACTAGAAAAAACAGCTCAATGCGTGTCTGACAAGCACCTAAGTAGAGTTGTGTAGTTGTGTTATATTTGAAAAATTTTAATCGTACCATTTTAGTTCGAAGACAGAAAAGCTTATCCTTCAAAATCATAATGGAAAGAAGCTAATTCGTCTCTCTTTGTAATACATTTTTTGGAAGGTATGCAGGTGAAATTACATAAGAATAATTTATTCAATGTTATGAATAAAGTTATTCATGAACATCTTAACTATAATTCGTAGGTGACATAAATTATAAGTTACTAGGGGAAACTCACCCGATGGTACCTTCTATACACATAATCATGTTATGTTTTCTTTATAATAAAGGAGTAGGATTATAATCCCAAAGCTAAGATGGTAAATAATGTTAAATGTTCAAATCAAATTATTTCGTATATTTTATAACAGCAGTTATAATAAAGGCTAAAATAACCAGTAAGGCTCAGGTCTACACTTTTAAAAAACCTAACCTAAAAGTTAGAGATACAAATAATTGATTCAAAGTTTGAAATCAGCAGTTAATGAAAATATTAAAGCAAACAGCTTATTTATCTGTAATTTTATTCAATTGGTTAAAATGGTAATAAATGTAAATACATCTGTTGCTTCATCAGTCTAGGCATAACCTAAGAATTTTTTCCGACTAAATTTACAAATATTGAAATTTAAAGTGTTTTTATAAAAATGAGTTATAGCGTATGTTGGTCAGTGATAGTGTAGTTTTTTATTAGTAAAACAATTTTTTTCAATCGGTTCAGTAGTTCCATAGATTACCCCCTACATACAAACAAGCTAAGTTTACCTCTTTATAATATTAGTATAGATAATTTTTTCTTAAAAATTTTCTTATATAAATAAGACGAAACACGTGATATTTAGATGAATAAAATTGCTTGAAAACAGTGAAATATCGAACAATTTTGTTGTATATCGATTACACATTGGAGTTTTCTGCAAAGTTTAGTGTCATATGCGTTTGTCAAAAATTTAAAATAATACTAACATTAGTAAAAATTCGCTGTAGTGTTTATACTGGGTTTTGTATGCGTTTTGTGCAGCTCTACGCTTTTGCTCTTTTTGTGTTACTAGTAGCGTTGTTCAGTTGCAAAATGCAATATCATAGGTATTGCACAAGGCCAGCCATAGGTATATGTTCAGTTTCGCTGCACACTCTTGACGTAGCAATAGGAGTTTGACTTATAAATGTGTCATCGGACATCTTATTAATTTCCAAAACTTATCAAATTGTAAACTTTCCTTCATATTCTGCATTCAAAATATTTACTAAAACGCTTCAATTTGACTGGTGCAACTATTTAATAATTTTGAAATTTCATATCCGCTTTAAAGGAATTAAATGTTAAGTAGACTGGTGTAATACAAATTACACTATTAATCAGCTATATCAAATACTAAGGAGGAGACTGCCGTCTTAGTTTACTTTGAAATTGCCTTGTATGAACGTTTACACTAAATCATTTCTCTTAAGTTCGACAACTACTAAAGGAGAGGAAAAACCATAGATTTTAGAACTAATTCCATTAAATAGATAGTTATAAATAGTACAGTTATACATTTGTCTTCTTGCTTATCCGAAGTAGCAAACAAAGCTTCTGAAGATGGGGTCTACCCGAAACGCGTCAGGCGAAAAAAAAGACAAAGCTAAGAAAGGCGGATAAGCAAGAAGACAATGTTTCAAGCATCTTAGCAGAAATAATAATAACAAATGCAGTGAGTATAGTTATACATAATTTAAATAGTTCCTTTTAAAATCGATGGGGAAACAGCTCTTAACACCAGCATCTCTTAAAGCAGGAGTGACTCAGGGAAGTGTTATTGGACCAACTTTATCTTATTTACACTACTTAACTCCCTATAACAGATGGAGTGATAATAGAAACATTCGTTAACACAGGGGTGCCCAACACGTATTTTTGGTGGCGTTTTGGGGCACTTAGAAGAGGAATTTTTATCATTTGACAAATATTTCAAGCTGATAAACAATTTAAATATGTTTAGATTCTCCCATACTAAAGTTATTCACCATTGAAAATGTTCACTTCCTCTTAAGCGACCAATAAAAACACCGAGTACCAAAATTAGACCCATTTCTGTCATAATTGACCTTGTTAAAAATGTTTCTTTAATCAGCTCTTTGAATGCATTAAAAAAAAATTATTTTTCTTATTAACCGATGCAATAGTGATGTCTCATCGATCGCATGGGGTCACAAACTTTCCTGGCGACTTCCTTAATCGAATGCAAAAAACTCCATCTCGATCCGTCTTACTGTTAAAATTATCGTAGGTCCAGTGCTTTATTTCCTAGTCTAATTTCAAATTTCTGATTTAATATACTACAACAGGCACTACACAAACTACACAACCCTAAAAAAATACTAAGCACCCTCCCCATGCCCGACAGTTCAAGATATGTTGCGTTTCTTTGGAAATGAATGGGGAAGGACACATCGAATTTAGATGGATAGATTTGCACCATTACCTTTAATTAAGATGGGCACCCTTGCGCTGACCATGATAATAGAAACAGCGAAAATGGAACTCCTAGTAATCAGTACTGAACGTAGCTTCTACAAGATTACAAAACAGTATGGATAAAGTATTAGGATGATTGAGTGATGGTATTAGTAAGCTAATCAATTAAATCTGTTCTCATGTTAATCACCCTTCAATTTACTTGTCCATCCTAGATGCTAATGGACAACACAATCTACAGTCTGAGAAAGTTAAAATGTCTTAAATGGACTGACAGCTAACCTGAAGAAAGCGTGAAATGTACGTACAAATTGAATATGTAGGCCTACATATGGTGTGCAAAAATGAGGAAATCCTTTAAAGGTGTCATAGTTGCATTACATTAGTTTGTAACAAATAAGTGACTAAATCATAACTTTCATGAAAGCTCATATGAAATTCAGACAAATTTAATGCATAAGTAACTGTTAAAATCCCATCCATATACCTTGGCAAACTACTTCTATCCGATGAGCTTCAAACGATTTGGTAACTGTTAGTACCACAAGATCAATAGGCTCTGAAATAATTTTGATTTGTGCCTCCAGATATTGCTAAATGTCTAGTCGGGTTGAATTTAAATGTCTTGAATTGAAAAATGGCATCGTAGAAGATAGTAAAATGAAGCATATGGCACGCACGAACAGACGGAAAGAAACTGAATACAATTTATTTACACAAATTTCAATTCCTGAATATTTCTATGAACAATGTAGGACTACAATTTGTTTTGCATACGAAATCATGCAGTTAGTGTTTCAAAACATATCGTACACATCTTCATCTAGAGAGAAAATGCAATACAAAAACAATTACTATAAAGTGAAAGGTGGTTTAATACCCACCCTCAATACAATATCTCGCATTCATCCCTAACTCCTGTTGCACAAATACCAATACACTTCCCTCGATTGTCCTCCCCCCCCCCACAAGTAATGTTACTTCGATGAAAGCTTGAGAGTATTGTTTTAGTGTCAACACTGTGGCAAGATCACCTCAGATTGAAAATAATTTACAAACAAAAAATAATTATTTTGAATATACATTACTATCTGGCCCTACATGTACATTAACAACAAAGAATATATCAATAAATATATTACACTATGTATATTTTTTATGGGAATTATTAGTAAGTTTGAACCACCCCCCCCCCCACAAATCCTCCTAAAATTTCGAGTTTTTTAAAAACCTTTTTTAGCGAGCACCTAGAGTCCTATAGGAAGCTACATACTAAATTTCATTCCAATCCGTTCGGTGGTTTTGAGATTTCGTGATGAGTCAGTGAGTGAGTGGTATTTGGATTGTATATATTATATAGATTATTTCATCTTATAAGTCGTTATTTATCTTGTTTTAATTAGTTGTGTTAATATAAGTTATAAATTATCCTCAAATTGATCCACTTACTTGGCAGTTATTCGGTTTCGGATGGTCATGTAGTCATCTACAGGTGTAAGTTGTTAGAATTGGCAACCTCTAATGAGTGCACCTGAAGATGGATGCATGAGTTATTCAAAACCACGTTAGTGTAATTTGCCAATAAATGGATCACTTGATGAACAAATTTCATAGCATTTATTTTAAAACTATTTTAAAATTAATAAATAATCAAAATACCCATTTCAATTCATTAATTATTAAAGGTTAAGAGTTATGTACTTTAAAAGGAATAATCTGAAAACTTATAAGTTAATTCATGTGACTGTGGCACATACCCTCCCAAATTAATAAATGATTTACAAAGTATACAACGTAATCAAACATTCTGTGCCGCATTACTAAACATATGTTATGAATTCAGGAGTGCCAGAGTTTTGCACCTTCAACACCAAAAGTTTTTTTACGCTGGCGTGTGTGACATCTTTTGAAATGGATCCATTCTAGAATACTAACAATATTTTTTATTTAATTTTTAACTGTTTGTTCCAAGACATTACCGGAAACATTATTTGTAATCTCCATTCCCCAAATTATTTTCAAAAATAAAGCAGCTAAAATTTTGAAAGAAGACTGTGAGATACCCATTTACTTTAAAAAGCAAGTAAAACTGTTTGTCAACAAATTTGTAAAATTAGTTTTTACTCATGAGGTGTATGGTTGCACTATGTTCGGGATCCGAAATCTCCTTTCGATTGTTCCCGTCCATCAATGTACAATTTCTTTCCAAAATTGTTATCGTTATTGGGTGTTCGTGTAGTGTATTAAGTATATGACGTGTTTAAAGAGTTAACATTATTTATAAAATTTTGGTAAAACTATCAAGCAACATTCAAGCTTCCGGTTATTTTTTCTAGAACATGTTCATCACTTTGAAGTGATTTCAAAAAGTATTTCTTAAATGTAAAATATTGTCTACGCAATCTTAGATGCGTAAAATAATGCTTTTGAAGTGATAACTTCTATTGGCCCGTTGGGCACTTTCGACTTGGCTATGTTTTCGAAATCTCGCGTCACGCCAGATTTCTCGCGAGATCTTGCATCACGCCAGATTTCCCGCGAGATCTCGCGTCACGCCAGATTTCTCGCGAGATCTTGCATCACGCCAGATTTCCCGCGAGATCTCGCATCACGCCAGATTTCTCGCGAGATCTCGCGTCACGCTTTTGTTTAGACACAAGTCAGGTCGTGGAGAGGGAATATTATTAATACATTTTTTACATTTATTAGCATAGCAATCAAATTAACACGTAAGAATTAGTTAATATAATATAACAGCTGATTTCGCCCATCATCTGTAATTCTTAAACAAAACCCAGCGTAGATTATATTTTGGGGTTATGTTTACAACTTCAACCATTAAAATTTCTTGTGATGTTAATTTTCTTATATATTAGTTATACAACTAATGTAGGCTTCTATAACTATAAGTTATATGGGCTTCTACACGTTATAAGATTTGCTTTGGGGTTATAAACTGTATATAAAACTAACCTTTGATCATCAATATATTCGTTTATACAAATTTAAAGAAGGATACCTACTGTTTAACTTCGCAAACATTCGTACATCTTTGTATAACATATTTGATTATTAATTTCTTTACTGTAATATTAACAACTTCTAAATCATTTGATCTATCAATATGAAATCACTAAGGTAACTAAAAGATAATATTTTTACCTTTCTTTAAATATATAATAACGGATATAAATAAACAATTTGAACAAATAGGCCTACAGTTTTATAATCCTTATAATTGTACACATTTACCGAGTTAAAAATCCCCGTAGTCATAGAAGTTATCACTTCCAACGTGTGGTCTTAAGCACACCCAGTTAATTTTTTTTTTAACTATTGGATTCGGTACAAATCACGTTAAATGAGTGGTACATTTCTTTAATTTCTAAAATATAGCAACAATTAGTTGCATACTTGCATACTTGGTTTGGGTGGGTGTTTAATCCCATACATCGTGATGAGTAGTTTGGCTGCCTAGTGGGAGAAGGCTTTATTACTTTTCACATTTCACTTTTACTTTCTTAATGTCGAAAAACCATCGCCAATCAACAACCTAACGTAACTTTCAGCGAAAAATATATATTGTATTTATGCCAGATAACTTTATTGTAATTGTCGATTGTTAAAAATTTTAATAATACTTGTTGAAATCAAAAGGCATTATGTTTTCTAAGCATATTGTGACAAACAACAGCCAAGGCAATACACGCACTTTAACTCCCACTAATAATCCACGATTTCAAAAACTAAACTTAGTTCACCAATTGATGTTTTCATGCCAGTATATAAGAAACACAACGCCAATAAGTAGCCCATTATTTGTATTTCCAGCGCTATATATATCTTAAGACAAATTATGTTCTTCATAACTTTCGTTTTTGCTCCCGTAAAAGTATTTCTTGGAAATTTCGGCCGTTTTAAAGGATTATTTCCTTTCTTGGTTTCCGTGCTTCGAGTACCAACTGCCGTAAATGTTCAGGATGAGAAATGAACTGTTCAGAACGCGCATTTGGTTTACGAGAGATAACAATGAGTAATGGAGGCGAGGATTGTTTTAGGGGTTTCTTTCGACGCTTTTATTTCCTGTGTTTTGTATTGTTAACAAAGGAACGGATTTAATTATGTACAATCATATTGTAACTGGAGTTGACTAGTTTCACAAAAAGCATTTGTAAAAAAAATCAGGAAATCAATCTATATATATAAAATCGAAATAGCACTCACTCACTCACTGACTCACACATCACGATTTCTTAAAAACTACCGAACGGATTGAAATGAAATTTGGTATGTAGCTTCCTCTAAGGCCATAGGTGCTCAATAAGTAAGGGTTTGAAAAAATTCGAAATTTTAGGGGGGTTTGGGGGGATCAAAGTTATTAAATCACGATTTTTTTAAAACTACCGAACGGATTGGAATGACATTTAGTATGTATTTTTCTCTAGAGCCATAAGTGTTCACTAAAAAAGGTTTTAAAAAATTGGAGATTTTAGGGGGGTTTTGGGGGGTAAAAATTACTAAATCTCGATTTCTCCAAAATTACCGAACAGATTGGAATGACATTTCGTATGTAGCTTCCTCTAGGGCCATAGGTGCTCACTAAGAAAGGGTATGACAAATTTCGAAAATTTAGGAGGTGTTTGGGGGGATCAAAGTTACTAAAATCATAATTTCAGATCTTTTATTATTATGACAATAGTGCTTTTATTATTTAAGATCTATATATATATATAAAAGCCAAATACCACTCACTGACTGAACACTTAAAAAGAATACAATTACGTTAAAAAGACTGAAAATACCAACCACCACGGGCAACGACGTACGGGTCAGATAGTAACTTATAAGTTGAACTTATTAAGATCAGAGAAGGCTACACTTGGTTTTAAAAACGTCTGGAGCTTTGAGACCTGGCATTTAGCAGCCTTCTTTGAAAAAATAACAACTTATTTTGATTAGTGAACGATAGAAAGTTAAAATTTGCATTTTTCTTTGTGTTATAGAGACATCATCTGAAAAAATGTACCAATTTTCTGTATACTTTCAAAATAGCGGCAGTTGGAATATTACTTTTTAATTGCATCTTTTAGTACCATTTTTAATATAAAGTTTTGCATGTATACCAAAACAAATAATTTATTTTGTACATTTTCTAAATTAGAAATTTTGAAAGATGATTATTTAAAAAAATGTTATCTCCGTGAAAAACTTATCTATATACTTTAAACTAAGGCATTCTTGGATGTTTCGCTTCAAAACATCAGTTAGTCTTCGGCCTAGATTTGCCACATCACACTGTCCTCGGTAAGAATAGACGTACAAAGGCCATACTCACTTTTAGCACCCTGAAAACTTAACTACACCAAGTTTAATTCAATTAGGTTAAAAACTAAAAATCTGAATATTTTACAGATTGTAAAAAGGGTGCTACCAAAAAATTTATATTTCCGGGAGATGGGCAACAATCCACAATGTAATAAAATACTCTTCAGCTCTCCTAGTTGGCCGTCCTAAAAGGATAACAGTCGGTTTAATTTCATGTGATAGTTAAGTAAAGGAAGGGGATTTATTATCGCACGCCACATTTAGGTTATGTCATGCCATTTAATTTGACGTGTGATTATATGAGGGTTCCCATTTGAAACTGTTCAGCACTTCTGAAATCACCATTTTGGGAGGAGAGACAAAATTCCGTACTACCACGAAAGAAACTTGAAGTGACTTAATTAAGAGTCTAAGGTGCTTTTCCTATTTGAGTGCATCAAGTTAAACTGGGATAGTGATCCAATGCACACCCTGTATAGCAAATACTCAACATTACATAATACGTGATCACTTCTGTAAATTTAAACCAGATATAATAATATTTACAGAACTGGCTTTCAACCAGCCTACTTGGAACTCGTACTGTGACGCCAACGCATTGAAATTCAGAACCAAACAACAATGAGTTATAGCTATAGACAGCATATTGCAATGCGCGTGTGAGCTGGACAATTCAGTGTCTTTTAGATAAATAACTCAATTTACAAGGTTTTAATTGTCTTGGAGACTGGACATGAGGTCAAATTTTGTATCACTGATGAATGACAAGTGTTTCAGAACCAGTGTAGAACTTACGATACGAACAGAACGAACACTAGTGCATTAATATTGCTACGGAATGCCTGTCAAGCACTTGAACTTTTTTTTTACATGGGCCCGTCCCATGTAGGATTAATAGTTTATCAGTCTAATACGATCGATTTTTATAAGAACAGAAATAGGGAACACGTTGACATTGTGCGAAGTTTTAAAAATATCATTGTGCGAAGCCACTGACAAGCCTAATATGGTACTCAATTCACAAATTTGTAA
>JAGFPH010023175.1:0-12108 GCA_018207615.1 Philaenus spumarius
TTGTCGAGTGTCATTAAAAACTTTATATACAGGGTGATTTACGGCGATATGCAGAAACTTCGGGAGTACATTAATTTTGCTTTGTGTTGTAAGTGAGCACTGATCATGGTCCCCAGACTAAACAATAAGATAAAAAAATAAATAATAGTTTAAAAAACTAAAAAAAATACGCTTTAAAAGCAAACCGAACTAAAAATTTGAAAATAATTGTAAAAAAGCGAGGATTACGTTATACTATATTTTTTAATAACTCTACTTTTATAAGTATCTACCAATGAAATATTTGCAACATTTGATGAAAAGCACCCCCCTCCTTTTTTAAAATTATTTTAATTACAAGCGCCTTTGTCCTCTCAGCCAACCTGCTTTCCCATTATTAATAAATATCACTATGGTTACACATAAAACAAAACCTTATTATGCAATTACGTTTTGTAATATTTTAGACACCCTATCTTGATCCGAATTTGGGTGCACGCTATAGATAACCCAGGTCAAGCTTCCATTTTAACTAAAAGACAAGATACAAATTAAATTTCTGTTTTTTGCCGCACCCTATATATTATGTTTATAGAGACAGAATTTCACTCAGTATTGAATAAACGGAATCTGTTGTATACAAAATTAATTAATTATTTTCAACAAATTTACCATTTGTTGGAAAAGCTTGAAAGACTTTTCACACGGGCGAAATCAGGTACTACAGCTACTGTACATAAGTCGTGAAACATGAAGGTTGGGTAATTAACTATCTCATTAATTCACCTTACCGTAGTCACAAAAACGAATTAGGACATAAAAACGTCAGGAAATAAGACTTCGCTATTTAAACAGAATTTTTTATTAAGCATGTAATTCGTAATAAAACTTCATTCTTGTTCCCTTATTAAAGTCTCTTGCATTTAACAAGCCTTGCAAATGAAAGAAACCTACTTGTTTTATTACCTAAGGACCTTAAAGGTTACGGGTACGTTTAAGGAGAATAAGGTCGTCGGGTTGGGAAATAGATCATGTTTTCGGTCGTGTCTACGGATATGTCTCTAGAGTTTAAGGCTGGTAACTTAACGTGTTCACGGTAATGTCGAAGGAATATTTGATCAAAATTCAATTTCGCAATACAAATCATTTCAAGTGTTCCATAAACAATTATTATCACATTGAACGCTTGAAGCAAAAGTAAACTTTTCAGTTTGACTGTACTGAAGTAAAAACTGTAACTGAATTCAGATATTTGTTAGTATATTATCTCCTTTAAAATTTTTGGGTGTATTATTGTTAACATAACATTCTTAATTAATTATTACAGTTGAAAAAATACAACGAATTCAAAGAAACCCGGATAATTAATTACCGAAAAAACTGACAAAATTTACTTTTCTCGCAACGTTCTCAAATATTACAAAAGAAAATAAAGTTAATGCTTGGGAAGACAGGGATCTAGCAATGTTTTAATATTCCATGAATCCTTTCCAGAAGCATTTCCAACAATAATTGCATTTTTTATTTGAAATGCATGGATCAGTGAGTGTATGCAAATGTTTTTGGAAATATTCAAATTTTCTATTATAGTAAACAACATTTTCAGTTTCGTTATTAAAAAAGTTCTAGAAATATAACTTAATGTTCATAAATTATGATATTTCAATTATCTGCGACATTTTGTTAATTTGCCTAAAATTAATTAGTATTAGTTATCTAAAAACCGAAAATAAACAAATCAAATAATTTTAACCTGCATTTGGTTGTCATTAAACTTGTACTTCTCAATTGTATAGTTGTTGTTACAAATTTGAAGATTTTTTTTTAAACGCCTCTAAATTAATAAGGAATTTCAAGTGAAAATTTACCTATTATAGTGTTGTACTTTTTTCAAACTGGCGTTAGGTAAACTAATGGTTTTCTTTGTTTTTTATTATTCGTATTAAAATATGTTAAAATTTATTTGAAATATATGTAATGAGGAAAAAATTAATATAAAATTGTATAGCCGTGAACCTAGAGCTTGGCTCCTAAACATAATGTTTCACAGAAAATAAATTCACCAAGCTTTATTGAAAATATATAATTAGCTTCTACACCGGTAGCGACATTTTAATTGTAATAGTTTTGGAGGAAAGGGTGTATGGGTATACAGTTTTGGAGAATACCTACTTACCCAAAATAAAAACATAAATGTAATAAGTTTGATTTCATGTAATAAAAGTATTTTAAACGATCATAAAATATACATTTTTGGACACACAACTTTACCCACCGAAATTCATAGTAAAATATTTAAGGGTAAGTATAAACTAGCGTTAAGGAGGGATACCCTGTCCACCATATTGAATCTGATTCCCATAAGAGCAATGCTACAGAATAAGTAAATTTTTTCATTAATTCGTGGAATAAATAAAAAATTTGGTTTCATTTTGAAGTACTGTCATAAGCTGAATACATTTTCAAAAACCGTTTTATTGTTTTCATAAATATATGATATAAATAGCAAAAAAATTGTAAACTTTATTAATGTTTTACTCAATATAAAAAAGAGATATTGCAAAAAACCACAGCAATCGACACCACGACCATCAAGCTATTTTACTTTAAGAAAAAAAATACAGCTTTCATTTTTGACGAAAATAACACAAAAATATGCTTAAAAGTGACGGTATGGTTATGTTATTTTAACATTCATATTGGTAGCCAACTTCGCCGTTTTGAATTTAGGGATCCGAGTCGGCAAGGGAAACACGGCGGCGATAGACATTCAAAGGCTTCGTTTTTTCTCTTAAACGGCACTTAACTCCTACGCGTTGAAATAATATCATGAGTTAGAAAGATATTGAATTAAACAACTATGCTATTAATTACTATACAATTTACAAAACATCGCCCTGTTTCACTTTAATAATTTAGTACGCAATCTAAAACGAATTAATATAAAACAGTTCAAGTGTGCCAAGTGCTCTCAGGTCTAAGTATTGACTTGTAAGCCGTCATCTGTTGGATTAATTCATATATCCTGTTTGCACTTAACTAATTCCAGGTAATGTATCACTTGTTTTTATTATAGTACTTGCATCACATAGATTCAGTTTCGGCATTAACCTACTAACCACTTGTTTACGTAACAACTGCACCGGAGACTTCAACGTCTCTACCTGTGTGCGCACAGTTGTCTTTCTGCTGGAAGCAAGTTACAATATATTCTGATGAGGAAATCATTGTAATTCTTTTACGTAGTCGTGCATAAAAACTAGAAAAAACAGCTCAATGCGTGTCTGACAAGCACCTAAGTAGAGTTGTGTAGTTGTGTTATATTTGAAAAATTTTAATCGTACCATTTTAGTTCGAAGACAGAAAAGCTTATCCTTCAAAATCATAATGGAAAGAAGCTAATTCGTCTCTCTTTGTAATACATTTTTTGGAAGGTATGCAGGTGAAATTACATAAGAATAATTTATTCAATGTTATGAATAAAGTTATTCATGAACATCTTAACTATAATTCGTAGGTGACATAAATTATAAGTTACTAGGGGAAACTCACCCGATGGTACCTTCTATACACATAATCATGTTATGTTTTCTTTATAATAAAGGAGTAGGATTATAATCCCAAAGCTAAGATGGTAAATAATGTTAAATGTTCAAATCAAATTATTTCGTATATTTTATAACAGCAGTTATAATAAAGGCTAAAATAACCAGTAAGGCTCAGGTCTACACTTTTAAAAAACCTAACCTAAAAGTTAGAGATACAAATAATTGATTCAAAGTTTGAAATCAGCAGTTAATGAAAATATTAAAGCAAACAGCTTATTTATCTGTAATTTTATTCAATTGGTTAAAATGGTAATAAATGTAAATACATCTGTTGCTTCATCAGTCTAGGCATAACCTAAGAATTTTTTCCGACTAAATTTACAAATATTGAAATTTAAAGTGTTTTTATAAAAATGAGTTATAGCGTATGTTGGTCAGTGATAGTGTAGTTTTTTATTAGTAAAACAATTTTTTTCAATCGGTTCAGTAGTTCCATAGATTACCCCCTACATACAAACAAGCTAAGTTTACCTCTTTATAATATTAGTATAGATAATTTTTTCTTAAAAATTTTCTTATATAAATAAGACGAAACACGTGATATTTAGATGAATAAAATTGCTTGAAAACAGTGAAATATCGAACAATTTTGTTGTATATCGATTACACATTGGAGTTTTCTGCAAAGTTTAGTGTCATATGCGTTTGTCAAAAATTTAAAATAATACTAACATTAGTAAAAATTCGCTGTAGTGTTTATACTGGGTTTTGTATGCGTTTTGTGCAGCTCTACGCTTTTGCTCTTTTTGTGTTACTAGTAGCGTTGTTCAGTTGCAAAATGCAATATCATAGGTATTGCACAAGGCCAGCCATAGGTATATGTTCAGTTTCGCTGCACACTCTTGACGTAGCAATAGGAGTTTGACTTATAAATGTGTCATCGGACATCTTATTAATTTCCAAAACTTATCAAATTGTAAACTTTCCTTCATATTCTGCATTCAAAATATTTACTAAAACGCTTCAATTTGACTGGTGCAACTATTTAATAATTTTGAAATTTCATATCCGCTTTAAAGGAATTAAATGTTAAGTAGACTGGTGTAATACAAATTACACTATTAATCAGCTATATCAAATACTAAGGAGGAGACTGCCGTCTTAGTTTACTTTGAAATTGCCTTGTATGAACGTTTACACTAAATCATTTCTCTTAAGTTCGACAACTACTAAAGGAGAGGAAAAACCATAGATTTTAGAACTAATTCCATTAAATAGATAGTTATAAATAGTACAGTTATACATTTGTCTTCTTGCTTATCCGAAGTAGCAAACAAAGCTTCTGAAGATGGGGTCTACCCGAAACGCGTCAGGCGAAAAAAAAGACAAAGCTAAGAAAGGCGGATAAGCAAGAAGACAATGTTTCAAGCATCTTAGCAGAAATAATAATAACAAATGCAGTGAGTATAGTTATACATAATTTAAATAGTTCCTTTTAAAATCGATGGGGAAACAGCTCTTAACACCAGCATCTCTTAAAGCAGGAGTGACTCAGGGAAGTGTTATTGGACCAACTTTATCTTATTTACACTACTTAACTCCCTATAACAGATGGAGTGATAATAGAAACATTCGTTAACACAGGGGTGCCCAACACGTATTTTTGGTGGCGTTTTGGGGCACTTAGAAGAGGAATTTTTATCATTTGACAAATATTTCAAGCTGATAAACAATTTAAATATGTTTAGATTCTCCCATACTAAAGTTATTCACCATTGAAAATGTTCACTTCCTCTTAAGCGACCAATAAAAACACCGAGTACCAAAATTAGACCCATTTCTGTCATAATTGACCTTGTTAAAAATGTTTCTTTAATCAGCTCTTTGAATGCATTAAAAAAAAATTATTTTTCTTATTAACCGATGCAATAGTGATGTCTCATCGATCGCATGGGGTCACAAACTTTCCTGGCGACTTCCTTAATCGAATGCAAAAAACTCCATCTCGATCCGTCTTACTGTTAAAATTATCGTAGGTCCAGTGCTTTATTTCCTAGTCTAATTTCAAATTTCTGATTTAATATACTACAACAGGCACTACACAAACTACACAACCCTAAAAAAATACTAAGCACCCTCCCCATGCCCGACAGTTCAAGATATGTTGCGTTTCTTTGGAAATGAATGGGGAAGGACACATCGAATTTAGATGGATAGATTTGCACCATTACCTTTAATTAAGATGGGCACCCTTGCGCTGACCATGATAATAGAAACAGCGAAAATGGAACTCCTAGTAATCAGTACTGAACGTAGCTTCTACAAGATTACAAAACAGTATGGATAAAGTATTAGGATGATTGAGTGATGGTATTAGTAAGCTAATCAATTAAATCTGTTCTCATGTTAATCACCCTTCAATTTACTTGTCCATCCTAGATGCTAATGGACAACACAATCTACAGTCTGAGAAAGTTAAAATGTCTTAAATGGACTGACAGCTAACCTGAAGAAAGCGTGAAATGTACGTACAAATTGAATATGTAGGCCTACATATGGTGTGCAAAAATGAGGAAATCCTTTAAAGGTGTCATAGTTGCATTACATTAGTTTGTAACAAATAAGTGACTAAATCATAACTTTCATGAAAGCTCATATGAAATTCAGACAAATTTAATGCATAAGTAACTGTTAAAATCCCATCCATATACCTTGGCAAACTACTTCTATCCGATGAGCTTCAAACGATTTGGTAACTGTTAGTACCACAAGATCAATAGGCTCTGAAATAATTTTGATTTGTGCCTCCAGATATTGCTAAATGTCTAGTCGGGTTGAATTTAAATGTCTTGAATTGAAAAATGGCATCGTAGAAGATAGTAAAATGAAGCATATGGCACGCACGAACAGACGGAAAGAAACTGAATACAATTTATTTACACAAATTTCAATTCCTGAATATTTCTATGAACAATGTAGGACTACAATTTGTTTTGCATACGAAATCATGCAGTTAGTGTTTCAAAACATATCGTACACATCTTCATCTAGAGAGAAAATGCAATACAAAAACAATTACTATAAAGTGAAAGGTGGTTTAATACCCACCCTCAATACAATATCTCGCATTCATCCCTAACTCCTGTTGCACAAATACCAATACACTTCCCTCGATTGTCCTCCCCCCCCCCACAAGTAATGTTACTTCGATGAAAGCTTGAGAGTATTGTTTTAGTGTCAACACTGTGGCAAGATCACCTCAGATTGAAAATAATTTACAAACAAAAAATAATTATTTTGAATATACATTACTATCTGGCCCTACATGTACATTAACAACAAAGAATATATCAATAAATATATTACACTATGTATATTTTTTATGGGAATTATTAGTAAGTTTGAACCACCCCCCCCCCCACAAATCCTCCTAAAATTTCGAGTTTTTTAAAAACCTTTTTTAGCGAGCACCTAGAGTCCTATAGGAAGCTACATACTAAATTTCATTCCAATCCGTTCGGTGGTTTTGAGATTTCGTGATGAGTCAGTGAGTGAGTGGTATTTGGATTGTATATATTATATAGATTATTTCATCTTATAAGTCGTTATTTATCTTGTTTTAATTAGTTGTGTTAATATAAGTTATAAATTATCCTCAAATTGATCCACTTACTTGGCAGTTATTCGGTTTCGGATGGTCATGTAGTCATCTACAGGTGTAAGTTGTTAGAATTGGCAACCTCTAATGAGTGCACCTGAAGATGGATGCATGAGTTATTCAAAACCACGTTAGTGTAATTTGCCAATAAATGGATCACTTGATGAACAAATTTCATAGCATTTATTTTAAAACTATTTTAAAATTAATAAATAATCAAAATACCCATTTCAATTCATTAATTATTAAAGGTTAAGAGTTATGTACTTTAAAAGGAATAATCTGAAAACTTATAAGTTAATTCATGTGACTGTGGCACATACCCTCCCAAATTAATAAATGATTTACAAAGTATACAACGTAATCAAACATTCTGTGCCGCATTACTAAACATATGTTATGAATTCAGGAGTGCCAGAGTTTTGCACCTTCAACACCAAAAGTTTTTTTACGCTGGCGTGTGTGACATCTTTTGAAATGGATCCATTCTAGAATACTAACAATATTTTTTATTTAATTTTTAACTGTTTGTTCCAAGACATTACCGGAAACATTATTTGTAATCTCCATTCCCCAAATTATTTTCAAAAATAAAGCAGCTAAAATTTTGAAAGAAGACTGTGAGATACCCATTTACTTTAAAAAGCAAGTAAAACTGTTTGTCAACAAATTTGTAAAATTAGTTTTTACTCATGAGGTGTATGGTTGCACTATGTTCGGGATCCGAAATCTCCTTTCGATTGTTCCCGTCCATCAATGTACAATTTCTTTCCAAAATTGTTATCGTTATTGGGTGTTCGTGTAGTGTATTAAGTATATGACGTGTTTAAAGAGTTAACATTATTTATAAAATTTTGGTAAAACTATCAAGCAACATTCAAGCTTCCGGTTATTTTTTCTAGAACATGTTCATCACTTTGAAGTGATTTCAAAAAGTATTTCTTAAATGTAAAATATTGTCTACGCAATCTTAGATGCGTAAAATAATGCTTTTGAAGTGATAACTTCTATTGGCCCGTTGGGCACTTTCGACTTGGCTATGTTTTCGAAATCTCGCGTCACGCCAGATTTCTCGCGAGATCTTGCATCACGCCAGATTTCCCGCGAGATCTCGCGTCACGCCAGATTTCTCGCGAGATCTTGCATCACGCCAGATTTCCCGCGAGATCTCGCATCACGCCAGATTTCTCGCGAGATCTCGCGTCACGCTTTTGTTTAGACACAAGTCAGGTCGTGGAGAGGGAATATTATTAATACATTTTTTACATTTATTAGCATAGCAATCAAATTAACACGTAAGAATTAGTTAATATAATATAACAGCTGATTTCGCCCATCATCTGTAATTCTTAAACAAAACCCAGCGTAGATTATATTTTGGGGTTATGTTTACAACTTCAACCATTAAAATTTCTTGTGATGTTAATTTTCTTATATATTAGTTATACAACTAATGTAGGCTTCTATAACTATAAGTTATATGGGCTTCTACACGTTATAAGATTTGCTTTGGGGTTATAAACTGTATATAAAACTAACCTTTGATCATCAATATATTCGTTTATACAAATTTAAAGAAGGATACCTACTGTTTAACTTCGCAAACATTCGTACATCTTTGTATAACATATTTGATTATTAATTTCTTTACTGTAATATTAACAACTTCTAAATCATTTGATCTATCAATATGAAATCACTAAGGTAACTAAAAGATAATATTTTTACCTTTCTTTAAATATATAATAACGGATATAAATAAACAATTTGAACAAATAGGCCTACAGTTTTATAATCCTTATAATTGTACACATTTACCGAGTTAAAAATCCCCGTAGTCATAGAAGTTATCACTTCCAACGTGTGGTCTTAAGCACACCCAGTTAATTTTTTTTTTAACTATTGGATTCGGTACAAATCACGTTAAATGAGTGGTACATTTCTTTAATTTCTAAAATATAGCAACAATTAGTTGCATACTTGCATACTTGGTTTGGGTGGGTGTTTAATCCCATACATCGTGATGAGTAGTTTGGCTGCCTAGTGGGAGAAGGCTTTATTACTTTTCACATTTCACTTTTACTTTCTTAATGTCGAAAAACCATCGCCAATCAACAACCTAACGTAACTTTCAGCGAAAAATATATATTGTATTTATGCCAGATAACTTTATTGTAATTGTCGATTGTTAAAAATTTTAATAATACTTGTTGAAATCAAAAGGCATTATGTTTTCTAAGCATATTGTGACAAACAACAGCCAAGGCAATACACGCACTTTAACTCCCACTAATAATCCACGATTTCAAAAACTAAACTTAGTTCACCAATTGATGTTTTCATGCCAGTATATAAGAAACACAACGCCAATAAGTAGCCCATTATTTGTATTTCCAGCGCTATATATATCTTAAGACAAATTATGTTCTTCATAACTTTCGTTTTTGCTCCCGTAAAAGTATTTCTTGGAAATTTCGGCCGTTTTAAAGGATTATTTCCTTTCTTGGTTTCCGTGCTTCGAGTACCAACTGCCGTAAATGTTCAGGATGAGAAATGAACTGTTCAGAACGCGCATTTGGTTTACGAGAGATAACAATGAGTAATGGAGGCGAGGATTGTTTTAGGGGTTTCTTTCGACGCTTTTATTTCCTGTGTTTTGTATTGTTAACAAAGGAACGGATTTAATTATGTACAATCATATTGTAACTGGAGTTGACTAGTTTCACAAAAAGCATTTGTAAAAAAAATCAGGAAATCAATCTATATATATAAAATCGAAATAGCACTCACTCACTCACTGACTCACACATCACGATTTCTTAAAAACTACCGAACGGATTGAAATGAAATTTGGTATGTAGCTTCCTCTAAGGCCATAGGTGCTCAATAAGTAAGGGTTTGAAAAAATTCGAAATTTTAGGGGGGTTTGGGGGGATCAAAGTTATTAAATCACGATTTTTTTAAAACTACCGAACGGATTGGAATGACATTTAGTATGTATTTTTCTCTAGAGCCATAAGTGTTCACTAAAAAAGGTTTTAAAAAATTGGAGATTTTAGGGGGGTTTTGGGGGGTAAAAATTACTAAATCTCGATTTCTCCAAAATTACCGAACAGATTGGAATGACATTTCGTATGTAGCTTCCTCTAGGGCCATAGGTGCTCACTAAGAAAGGGTATGACAAATTTCGAAAATTTAGGAGGTGTTTGGGGGGATCAAAGTTACTAAAATCATAATTTCAGATCTTTTATTATTATGACAATAGTGCTTTTATTATTTAAGATCTATATATATATATAAAAGCCAAATACCACTCACTGACTGAACACTTAAAAAGAATACAATTACGTTAAAAAGACTGAAAATACCAACCACCACGGGCAACGACGTACGGGTCAGATAGTAACTTATAAGTTGAACTTATTAAGATCAGAGAAGGCTACACTTGGTTTTAAAAACGTCTGGAGCTTTGAGACCTGGCATTTAGCAGCCTTCTTTGAAAAAATAACAACTTATTTTGATTAGTGAACGATAGAAAGTTAAAATTTGCATTTTTCTTTGTGTTATAGAGACATCATCTGAAAAAATGTACCAATTTTCTGTATACTTTCAAAATAGCGGCAGTTGGAATATTACTTTTTAATTGCATCTTTTAGTACCATTTTTAATATAAAGTTTTGCATGTATACCAAAACAAATAATTTATTTTGTACATTTTCTAAATTAGAAATTTTGAAAGATGATTATTTAAAAAAATGTTATCTCCGTGAAAAACTTATCTATATACTTTAAACTAAGGCATTCTTGGATGTTTCGCTTCAAAACATCAGTTAGTCTTCGGCCTAGATTTGCCACATCACACTGTCCTCGGTAAGAATAGACGTACAAAGGCCATACTCACTTTTAGCACCCTGAAAACTTAACTACACCAAGTTTAATTCAATTAGGTTAAAAACTAAAAATCTGAATATTTTACAGATTGTAAAAAGGGTGCTACCAAAAAATTTATATTTCCGGGAGATGGGCAACAATCCACAATGTAATAAAATACTCTTCAGCTCTCCTAGTTGGCCGTCCTAAAAGGATAACAGTCGGTTTAATTTCATGTGATAGTTAAGTAAAGGAAGGGGATTTATTATCGCACGCCACATTTAGGTTATGTCATGCCATTTAATTTGACGTGTGATTATATGAGGGTTCCCATTTGAAACTGTTCAGCACTTCTGAAATCACCATTTTGGGAGGAGAGACAAAATTCCGTACTACCACGAAAGAAACTTGAAGTGACTTAATTAAGAGTCTAAGGTGCTTTTCCTATTTGAGTGCATCAAGTTAAACTGGGATAGTGATCCAATGCACACCCTGTATAGCAAATACTCAACATTACATAATACGTGATCACTTCTGTAAATTTAAACCAGATATAATAATATTTACAGAACTGGCTTTCAACCAGCCTACTTGGAACTCGTACTGTGACGCCAACGCATTGAAATTCAGAACCAAACAACAATGAGTTATAGCTATAGACAGCATATTGCAATGCGCGTGTGAGCTGGACAATTCAGTGTCTTTTAGATAAATAACTCAATTTACAAGGTTTTAATTGTCTTGGAGACTGGACATGAGGTCAAATTTTGTATCACTGATGAATGACAAGTGTTTCAGAACCAGTGTAGAACTTACGATACGAACAGAACGAACACTAGTGCATTAATATTGCTACGGAATGCCTGTCAAGCACTTGAACTTTTTTTTTACATGGGCCCGTCCCATGTAGGATTAATAGTTTATCAGTCTAATACGATCGATTTTTATAAGAACAGAAATAGGGAACACGTTGACATTGTGCGAAGTTTTAAAAATATCATTGTGCGAAGCCACTGACAAGCCTAATATGGTACTCAATTCACAAATTTGTAA
>JAGFPH010023177.1:0-12106 GCA_018207615.1 Philaenus spumarius
GGGTAAATTACCCTTAAAAATTAAAAATTCCAAAAAATGAAAAAAATTATTGGAGATATTAGGGTTTAGTACCTACATACCAAATTTCATGAAAATCGGACCAATAGTGTCCTCTCTGGTCGTGTATACATACAGACAGACTGACAGACAGACACCACTCTAAAAACACTTTTTTGGGTTCAGGGAGCACCAAAACAAAAAATTCCACTAAAAATATTTTTGGGTTCAGGGAACACCAACACAGATAATTGCACTAAACAATTTTTTGGGGTTCTGGGAGCACCAAAACAGATAATTCAACTGAAAATTCAAATTCGAACATTTTTACGAAAACAATACTTTCTCCATATACTACGTACAGGGTGGAGAAAGTAAAAATCGAGAAAGCACTATGTCTGTTTTAGAGATATGACCAAACAATACACAAATTTAACACCACTCACAAAATGAGGAAGCAAAATGTCCATTTTATCGGTAGTGTGACGTGACTAAACCCATACAGCTGTTGAATGTATGCCTTTGAGTTTACCATTGCCTATTTTATCTCGTCGATTTCTACTAATTTTTCGATCAGAAGTTACTTTAAACTTCTGGTTTATATTAGTACGTGTTTAAACCAACGAAGAAGAAGAAATTGACGAAATCAAAATAAATTCAGAGCGTATCGCGTATCGCGTGTTCGTATATTTTACCTCATCCAAAAAGTGCTCGGTGTAAAGACGTTTTCACTTAAAAAATAAACCCTTTCCAAACTTTTTACGTAAATTGCTTGTTAAACTGAATCGTAATGTGACTAATCGAACTTACAGGTGTTTTACTAATCAAACCTTTTATTTTGATGTCCGGTATCTCTATAAATATTGTTCTACATTTTTAGGGTTCTGTAATTTGAAAAAAGGGTGCTGTAGATTAATTGTCACATATAATTTTCTATTAAATACATAGTATAAAGGTAGGCTTACCATGATTCAAATTGGCATGGTTATAAAAATCATACAAGGCCGCGTATATTTCAAGGGAAAAGTTAGGATCGACAAATCTTCCATTTAAAATAAATAATTAAGTCAAGTAAATAGAAAACCAACGTGTATACCAAATCGGATGTAAAATGCTGACGTTAGAGTGCCAACACTCCCACCCACAACCCCCACAAACCCACCCCACCCACACCCTCACCCACACCCCCACCCACAACCCCACCCACACCCCCACACACATATATATACAACTTTTAGTGATACCCCAAAACGTGTTTTGGGAACCATGATCGCTGCTCATTGACCACTCCTGACCTTAGGTATCCAAAATAGTCACTGCAATAGTATACCTTCCTATGAAAATTCTCTAATAAGAAGGTTTATGTAGAAATCATATTAAACAGAACAAACATTTTTATGGTTCATGAAATAATTATTTACCAGAATCATAATAACGTAATTATTTTTATTTTCGGTTACATACATTTTTCATTCAGTAACAGAAATATTGTAAAAGTTGTTTGTTGACAAAAACTGTATAACTGAACCTGTAAGTTTGGAACAAATGTATTACTTTTTACATCAAGTATAAAGGTTGGCAATACTAATATTTTATGAGTAACAATTTCTAACTAATGCAATACAAACAAGTATTTTGTCTGTCCAACAGAGGGTCATTCTTCAAGTTATTCTTCTTGGAAAATTTGACAGACTGTTAAATTGTTAGAAAGGTCTTGTTAAGTAGATTTTGCCAATATTTTAAAGTGCGTTTTTCTGATGTGTGTATAATCACTATTATGTATTTTATCAAAGATATTTTATTAAAAAATATTTGACACAGTAATGGGTCATCTATATTACATAAGAGGTTTTGTCCTGACTGACTGATTGACATAGAATCAACGTAGAGAAAAAACTACTTTTAAGGTACAAATACGAAAATTTAAAGGGATATTCTTTATAGTTAGTGCAGTCATTGAAGCGTTATTGCTCCGAATTTTTTTTACTGTGAACCGATTTACATGAAATTTTGGAATTAGGCTCATCTTACCCTTAACTTCAAAAGTGAAAATGATCTGAACTCCGCACCCACCCTGGGGGTGGTTGCCACCCCTTCTCGGTGGTGTAAATTTGTTTTTTCAAAATAACCTCAGATATCGATATAAGGCCTAATTTTAAGCAAAAAATCTTCTATAAAGTTAAGAAAAACCCCAATACTTTTCAAGTTATTGGCAATTGAAAATTCGGAATTTTTCACGTTTTTCATCGGTTTTTTTGCAAATATCTCCAAAAATATGCATTTTAACGAAAATTTTATAATGAACAAAATTGTAGGAGGTAAAAACTGAACAAATAGGTTTTTATAAAGTGTTCTAAGTGCAATATTAAACGAGATATTAAAGATCAAAGCCGTTTTTTATTTTGTCTGAAATTTAATCGATGTGTTCAATGCCATCTAGCGGCGAGCAGATACATTTTATGCATTCTAATGAAATAGGGTTTTGTAGTGCTTGAAATAAGCTTTAAAATTAGCACTGTTAAAAGTCTTTTGCACTTAAAATGAGTGAGCTGTATTGCAAATAAGAGGATCATCTAATGTTTTTTTCTTTTAAATCAATGGGTTTCATAAGTGCCATTTCCATCAAAATTCAAATTAATCGTATTCCGTCTAGAATTAACTTTAATATAAATAGTTTGATGGATTCTAGCAGTTTGGCTGCTTTAGGACACATATTGAAAAAAAATCACGATTTTAAGAAAAACAATTTTCGAATTAAAAAAAACCACCTTCTTTTCATAATATCTCAAAAATGATGAAAGATACGTACAAAAGAATAACGATGAAAATTGTAGGTTTTTTCTGACAAAAACATAGTTTTTTTTGTTTTCCTGTCACACAAAAATTGACGGAGATATGATTGTTTAAAGAGCGCGCAGCAGCGCAATCACAGTCTCTCTTGAGCCCTTTGACCCTTCACCGTTTTAAAATAAAAGATGTTTCACTATATATTGTAATGAAAAAAGTTGTAGCTCTTTTAATTACCTTTAAAATGGTTTTTTATAAGTTGTGATAGCATCAAAATTGAAGGAGTTATGGTCCAAAAACTAGTCGTATTTTTTTCTACTTAGTAAACTGAAAATTTCGGAGTGTGAATATTTGGAGCAAAGTGAAAGTACACAGTAATAGAGACCCAAAACTATTATTTTCTTATGTATATACATACATATTATGCCACATATATTTTGGAAACGTGTTTTTTGGAACGTAGTCTATTGTTGCAGTATTTTTTAAAATGTATTACTAATTCAATCTGGTGTTAGACAACTTGTAAGTTTACATTTTATTCAATAAATGGTGATTTCTTACTCTATAATTAAATTATTTTAAAATGTGTAATCATATATATTTACTATTTTAATTTAGGGGTAGTTTTAAGGGTTGAAAAGCTTGAGAATATGATAATCATTTTCGAGAATGTGGAATAACATTTAAATCCTTTTCATTTCATCAAAAGAAATTTTTTTAACAATTTTTTTATCAAGGGGTTGTTTTTAAGGGTCGAAAGGGGGTTAAAAATTCGATAATGAAGATAGAGAACATTAAATATTATTTACTCTATACTTAAATCTTTTTATGTCATACCAAAGTAATTTTTTGTGATTTTTTCAATTTAGGGGTTGTTTGCAAGGGTTGTAAGGTTTTCAAGGGGTTGAAAATGATTTTAATATGAGGTAATTGTGTCAGAAAACACTTTACAATTTCATCCCTTAAAATTAAACACGTTTTCTAGCGATAAAATGGCTCAATGCCAATTTTCCATTAAGGGGTAGTTTACACCCCTTAAAAATAATAGGCGGAGCTCAGATCATTTTCACTTTTGAAGTTAAGGGTGAGATGAGCCTAATTCCAAAATTTCATGCAAATCGGTTCACAGTAAAAAAATGCGGACGTAAGACCCTATTTTTCGCTTCAATGACTGCACTTTGTTATAGACGCAAACTAAGAAAGGATGTTGCAAAATCTTTAATTTAAAGCATAAAAGTAGTAAACATTTTGATAAAACAGCTTTTCGGACGAAAGCTAGCAACATTTGTTTGTTTACGTTAATTGTCACAGCAACCAACTTGAGACATTTACAATCTGTTTATTATTAATCCAAACCAACAGCTTTTTTAGGTTAGGTTAGCAAAATAAAATCAACCACAAACAAAAGTCAATGAAAAGGCTTACTGTATTATAATTCAAACATCTGCAGTTATATAATTCAAATAAATTAATTATTGGTTTGGATCAAAAACTTAATACCATATGCAGTCACAATGAATCTGTTTAATAATTTAAATATGTTTGTAAGAAAGTATGTTCCAGTTCCTGGTACCGTTTATTTTAGGTTAGAGTAACAAACTAAAACCAAACACGAACAAAATAACAAATGCTTATTGTATTAAAATTCATTTAGAACATTTGTTGTTAATCTATACATAATATAAATAAAATTGTCTGAGATTTCATCTTCTTAAAATTTGTATAAATGAATATATTGATGATAAAAGGTTGTATTTATATTCATTTTATAACCTCAAAGCAAACGCAAAACGTATTATAGCCTACATTATTTCTATAACTCATATTAACAAAAAAATCAACTTCACAAGACATTGTATTATGGACTGAAGTTGTAAACATAACTACAAATTATAACATACGCCGGGTTTTCTTTGAGTATTACAGATAATGGGTGAAATCGTCTGTTATATTATATCATTACTCATACGTACGGACGTACACTTGCTTTTATAAGAGTTGATACCTTCTTATCCGTCTTGCATTTGTTCGCTACACGTTTCGGAAACAAGTGCCCATCAACAGGTTTCGATGCTCATTTTACTCAATTTTACTTAATCTTACGTCTGTTGAATGCATTTACAATAATTACCATAGCAACCAACGTAGCAAATTTAGAATGAGTTAATTACTCTTCACAGCCAACAGTTTGTTTAGGTCAGGTTAACAAAATAAAAGCAAACACAAACAAAATCAACGAAAAAGACTTTCTGTATTGTAATTCAAACATCTCTGGTTACATGTTATAAAATAAAACTGCTGGTTTGGATACAAAACTAACACAATTTTAAGTTAGGCCTATACTGAATCGATACACATTTCTTGAAAGCATTTACATTTGTTACCATAACAACCTACTTGGCAAATTTAGAATCGCTAAATTTGATCTAAAACAGCGTATTAGGTTAGGTTTATATCGGTCTATTATATAGGCCTAAAAAATATTGTAATTCACGCAGGGCCGTGGAGAGAACCCAAGGGCCCCAGGGACAAATTTTCGCGGGCCCCCGTCAAATAATAAATTCACTCCTGAAACCCCACCTCGTCATTTATAATAATGCAACAAACATATTTTGTAAAGATATTTTATGTAATATATTGTGTAATTGATGACATGTGATATTTTTGTTATTCATTAAAAAAGTTTGTAATACTGTATTTTACACAAAATAAAACAGTATAAGTTTAAAAACTTTTGAGTTGTCCTCCTAAGAGATAATAATAATTAATTGTTTTCACAAAATTCTATTAATAATCGTAGAAACTAATCAATGTACAACTTGGGTCTTTGACTTTTCAGCTAAAAATAACACATTTGAATTATATATCGACCTTGCCTCTTTATATTCATTATGTTGAATTTGCTTCATTTGAAAATCATAAACTGAAGATAAGGTAAAAATATATGATTAACAATAAAATTAAAACAATTAGATAAGCACTCTTATTACATTATGACATAGTCTATCTTATGCTGGTATCAGACAAAGGTTGAATTATAAGGTATTCAAAATCAAAAACCATATTGTTACTAAGACATGTAATATGTAATATACAACAAGGTAATTTTTACAAGATTATCTTAATATTCTTAATTAACACTCTGGTTTAAAAAAATAGCTTTCCTAGCTTTTTGGCTTGCAAAAGTATCAATAATACTATTATAATCCAGTTGTCTAGCAAGGACAGGTTCCATGGAAAGTGTACCCAAGCTTGAAAGTCGATCTTGAGACATGGTTGATCGTAGGAAGTTTTTCACTCTTGCTAGTGTGCTGAAAGACCTTTCTGCTTCGGCTACTGTCACTGGCAATGTGCAGAATATACGAAGAGCAATACATACATTTGGGAAAATGCTTCTTAGTTTTTGTTTTTCTAGTGTGTTTAGGAGATTGAAAGGGGAAAGGTCATTTTTAAAGTTAGCTGATTGAATTGATTTCAAGTGATTAATTTCTTCCAACATATCCCAAGATACATCACTGCTATAAAAGTTTATAAATTTCTTAGATTTTTCAGAAAGTTCTTCTGTTGAAAGTGTTGGGTATTTCCATAAAAAACTAAACATTTCATCAATGTTTCGAACAGCAGTGTACCGTGTTGTAATATTTACTATCACACAGTCCAGTAAAAGATAAAATACCTTCTGCTTAAACCGCTCTTCTCGGTCGCAATCATCTACTTGAGTTGAACCATCAGTACTAACGAGCTTGCACTCTTCCAAAACATTTCCCCAGTTCTCTCTTAAATGTTTCAAGTCATTAATCAAGCTGTCTAAATTTGTCACTTCCACATCAAGAGTAGTTTTCCTTGCTTGTAAAATCTTGATTCTGTAGTCAATTGTAGTCAGTACTTTAAACCAAACAGAGGACATGACTACACATTCAAAAGAATCAACATACATGGCTAGTCCCCTTAGATCATTTAAGGTTTCTGCTGTTAGATTGAGATTTTGAACATCTTTAATCGCCTCTTTAATTCCCTGTATGTTCTTAGAAAACGGCTTGACACATTCAATTCTCGATGACCATCTTGTGTCTGAAACGCTGTGAAGGGAACAGTTCAGGTGGTTTTGCAAGATTTCCCATCTTTGAGGGCTAGAACTAAATATATTATAACATTTTTGTAGATTTCCAAAGAATGTAACAGCCTCGGTACAACATTGAGCAGCTTCAACTCCACACAGATTCAAACTGTGACAAGCGCATGGCGAAAAAAGAGCTAGAGAATTGTCTTTCAGTATACGACTCTGAGCACCTTTGTACTGTCCACTCATGTTGCTGCCATTATCATATCCTTGGCCTCGGCAGTCACTTAGTGGAATGTGATGCTTTGCTAGAGTGTTCCGAATAAGTTCTGCTATTGCTTCACCAGTTTTTTTGTTGCAATCTACAAAGGCGAGAAATCTTTCTTGTACTTCATATTCAGTATTCTGATCTTTAGAAGATAAATTGATATATCGCAATATAAAGACTGTCTGTTCCAAGTGGGACGAGTCTGGAGTTGCATCTACAATAATTGAGTAGTACTTAACATCTTCTCTTTCTTTTAAAATAGCTTGTGTGACATGGTTAGAACAACATTTAATAAACTCGTTTTGACTATCGGGCGAAAGGTAGTGTACTTGCATACGGCTATGAGCTATCTGGGACTCACTGATTTTACTTATATGATCTCTTAACAAAGGATCATAGTTACTTAATAACTCCAAAATTCCTAGGAAGTTACCATTTTGTGGGTTCCCTATAAGATGACTGTCTCCTCTAAATGATAGTCCTCGTTCTCCTAAAAAAATTACAACATCTAAAATACGGCGTAAAATTTGTCTCCACCTGTCTGCTTCATTTTTAATTCTGTCATTCAGCAACATATCTACAGTTTTTTCACTATCCATACGAGACTCCAGACAACGCCATTCTACATAACACATTTTGTGGTTGACACTGTTTTCATGAGGTGTTATTCTATCATATAGTTTTTTCCACTTATTGTCTGCTGAGTATCCTTCAGGAGTTGCTAACATTGATCTACTTGGTTGTGGTAGTTTACTGAACAACCTACAAGGAAAGCAATACAGTGCGTTTTTAATCTGGCTCCACACAAGCCAATCTCTGCTTATTTCTTCATTATTTTGAAGTGTGCAAGTTAAAACGGAACGGGGGAAAGCACGACCCTCTTTATCTTCTGGAAAGTGAGGTGGGTAGAGTGAAGGACCACGAAGGACTGCATTTCGTATATCATTGTGATTTAAAATTAGAGTTTCAAGATCGCCTACATCAAAATCATATGATTTAGAACTGCCTGTTTTTTGTGTGTTCTTAATTACAGTAGAAACAGTTTCAGATGTATCAAATGCAAGGAAACTTGATGCAACTCTTACTTCAGTTTCGGCTCCCTCTTCAGTATTGAGGCTTGTAAACGTTTCAGAACTATTTACAGATATAGAACAACTAGCTTCCGATTGGTTTAATTTGCTTGAGTTTGATGGAATTTGGTATGTTTGTGGTTTTTCAACTATTAGACTATGATTAACAGGAGTATTTTGACCTATTTGAACATTTCCGTGATACATTGAGGTTGAAGAGTCTGTAGGCTTAATAAAAAAGCCTAGATTTTCGAAAGTAGTTTGTCCCTTTTTTGAGGCCTTTTCTCGTAAGTCCCGTTCTTTTCTCTTTTTTGCACCTGATTTATGAATATAATCCATTGCAGAAATATGGAAAGTTTTAAAATGTTTAATTTAAATTTTAAATAGCAATAATTTTAAGTAGCCTATAGACTATTTAGGATCTATAAGATCTATTTAAATATTTTACTTACAGTTTACAGTCCAATAACAAATATGCAGTTCGTAAATTCGTAAAACAACAAATAACACAATTTGGTAAATAGCCTACTTTATTACAATCACCACTTCACATAACAACACACTGCAAACATTCAAACATTAAAGTCAGTCCCTCTTCATTGCAGTAGAACAATAATTGTAAACAAACACACTAACACTAATAGTTTATTTCACTGCATTAAAACAAAAACATAGTCAGTAAAGAGAAGTATAAACATAGGCTACTTTTAAAGTAGCACAATAAATACCATAGTCCTCGAATAATAAATGTATTGAAAAAAACTAGATAAATGAGTTGCAGATTGAGATTACTTGTCTCTTGTAAGGGTATTCGGTATTCGTCGAATAATAATACTGTGGTTACAATATTAGATTAATGGAATCGGTAAATGTGACAGACACTGGGAGGTGAAGGGGAGATGGGGAGGCAGGAAGTTTTTCTTGGAATCTAACTCTAGACATCCTGTTTACTTTTCCCACAAATGTAAAGTAAAGTAACCATTGCTCCTTATTGATCCATTTCCTTTAGTTTTAATATGAATAATTTTATTTAGTATGATTCTGTCTTTTGAGGAGTAACTGTGCTTAATTCTTTACTGTTTTTTTTCTTTGAGTTTTATTAATACATAATACGATATTTTTAATTTACAGTTATTTCTAAAAATAAAAAATACTTTCTTGAATGTTAATATATTTGTATTTTAGTTATCCTTATCCATATGCAAATAATATATATAGCCTACATATCAACATATGCTATAGAAATTTGGGAAGTAATACAGTACTGTTTGTAAATAGATAAGTACCGGTACTAAATAGTTAAGAAAATGTATTATTAAATAAAGTTAAAGACAAATTTAAGACTAAACATGAATTTTTAATCAACTAATTATAAATAGAAAGGAAACTAAAAATCTAATAATTCGAATTTTCTGATTTTTAGACTAATAATCCATTTGATTTTATTCTTAAAGTAAATTTAGTAGGTGAAAAATAAAACTTGGTCAGCCCGCCCGGGCCCCCTCCAGGTCCCGGGCCCCAGGGCTACAGCCCTGGCTGCCCCCCCCTCTCGTCGGGCCTGAATTCACGCAAAAAAAAAAAAAAAAAACTGGCCCTACTGAGTATGCGTCAGGATTTAGGATAACGCACCTCCATCATCCTATTTCGATCCAAGTGCCTCTGTCCTGATTAATAATTCGGTGAAATTATCAGATTACACAATACTGTAATTAGTGCAGTCATTGAAGCGTTATTGCTCCGAATTTTTATACTGTGAACCGATTTGCATGAAATTATGGAATTAGGCTCATCTTACCCTTAACTTCAAAAGTGAAAATGATCTGAACTCCGCACCCACCCTGGGGGTGGTTGCCACCCCTTCTCGGTGGTGTAATTTTTTTTCAAAATAACCTCAGATATCGATAGAAAGCCTAATTTTAAGCAAAAAATCTTCTATAAAGTTTTGCAAATATCTCCAAAAATATGCATTTTAACGAAAATTTTATTATGAACAAAATTGTAGCAGGTAAAAAACTGAACAAATCAGTTTTTTATAAAGTGTTATAAGTGCAATATTAAGCGAGATATTAAAGATCAAAGCCGTTTTTTATTTTGTCTGAAATTTAATCGATGTGTTCAATGCCATCTAGCGGCGAGCAGATACATTTTATGCATTCTAATGAAATAGGGTTTTGTAGTGCTTGAAATAAGCTTTAAAATGAGTACTGTTAAAAGTCTTTTGCACGTAAAATGAGTGAGCTGTATTGCAAATAAGAGGAACATCTAATGTTTTTTTCTTTTAAACCAATGGGTTTCATAAGTGCCATTTCCATCAAAATTAAAATTAATCGTATTCCGTCTAGAATTAACTTTAATATAAAGAGTTTGATGGATTCTATCAGTTTGGCTGTTTTAGGACACATATTTTTCAAACAAATCACGATTTTAAGAAAAACTTTTTTTCGAATTTTTAAAAAAACCACCTTCTTTTCATAATATCTAAAAAATGATGAAAGATACGTACAAAAGTATAATGATGAAAAATGTAGGATTTTTCTGACAAAAAATTTGTTTTTTTGTTTTTCTATCACACAAAAATTGACGGAGATATGATTGTTTAAAGAGCGCGCGGCAGCGCAATCACAGTCTCTCTTGAGCCCTTTGACCCTTCACCGTTTTAAAATAAAAGATTTTTCACTATATATTGTAATGAAAAAAGTTGTAGCTCTTTTAATTACCTTTAAAACGGTTTTTTATAAGTTGTGATAGCATCAAAATTGAAGGAGTTATGGTCCAAAAACTAGTCGTATTTTTTTCTACTTAGTAAACTGAAAATTTCGGAGTGTGAATATTTGGAGCAAAGTGAAAGTACACAGTAATAGAGACCCAAAACTATTGTCTTATGTATATACATACATATTATGGCACATATATTTTGGAAACGTAGGCATGAATACATACCAACGTTCATATATGTATATATAACACATTTGAGTGAAGGTAAGTACCGGTATGTGTATTGCTCGGAGGGGCCAACCACGAAAAAGCCAGTTGATCAGCTGTGCGTGCTCCGTTTATTCGTTTCGAATTTCTTAAATATATAATTATGCTATACAATGTGACCAGTATATTTCCGCCTGCAAAGGAATGAGCACGTGTTTAATGTAATATTTTAACTAGACGCCCAATTCATATACTAGCCCTCCAATTCAGCCAGAAGAAGATGACAGCGACTCCGACATTGAGTCATGAAGGATAATGTTTTTTTTTTTTATAAAATTGAATGAAAATTATGACTATGGGTTTTTTATGGATTTTTATGTACTGTCATGCTCTTGTTGCAGTATTTTTTTTAAAATTATTACTAATTCAATCTGGTACACTTTTAGACAACTTGTAAGTTTTCATGTTATTCAATAAATGGTGATTTCTTACTCTATAATTAAATTATTTTTAAATGTGTAATCATATATATTTACTGTTTTAATTTAGGGGTAGTTTTAAGGGTTGAAAAGCTTGAGAATATGATAATCATTTTCGAGAATGTGGAATAACATTTAAATCCTTTTCATTTCATCAAAATAAATTTTTTTAAACAATTTTTTATCAAGGGGTTGTTTTTAAGGGTCGAAATGGGATTAAAAATTCGATAATTAAGATAGAGAACATAAAATATTATTTAATCTATACTTAAATCTTTTTATGTCATACCAAAGTAATTTTTGTGATTTTTTCAATTTAGGGGTTGTTTGCAAGGGTTGTAAGGTTTTCAAGGGGTTGAAAATGATTTTAATATGAGGTAATTGTGTCAGAAAACACTTTACAATTTCACTCCTTAATGTTAAACACGTTTTCTAGCGATAAAATGGCTCAATGTCAATTTTTCCATTAAGGGGTTGTTTACACCCCTTAAAAATAATAGGCGGAGCTCAGATCATTTTCACT
>JAGFPH010023179.1:0-11075 GCA_018207615.1 Philaenus spumarius
ACTACCGAATGGATTGGAATTAAATTTGGTATGTAGCTTCCTCTAGGGCCATAGGTGCTTATTAAGAAAGGGTTTGAAAAAATTCAAAATTTTAGGGGGGTTTGGGGATCAAAGTTATTAAATCACGATTTCTTCAAAACTACCGAACGGATTAGAATGAAATTTGGTATTTAGCTTCCTGTAGGGCCATAGGTGCTCACTAAGAAAGGGTATGAAAAATTTCGAAATTTTAGAGGGTTTGGGGGGATCAAAGTTACTAAAATCCTAATTTCAGATCTTTTATTATTATGACAATAGTGCTTTTATTATTTAAGATCTATATATATAAAAGGCAAATACCACTCACTGACTGAACACTTAAAAAGAATACAATTACGTTAAAAAGACTGAAAATACCAACCACAACGGGCAACGCCGTACGGGTCAGCTAGTATGTATATATGTGGTCGCACTCTAACGGCCGCATTTAAGTCCGAATTTATCCAAATTTGGTACACAAGGTGGGTGTCGAAGTCGCTCGGACGAGTTCGTTAGTCAAATACAGTAAATCCAACAACCAGAAATTACGGTTTTTTTTTACCAGAAGTCATATTTTTTTAGATTTTTCGTACCTGTATAAAACTTTTCTGGGGTTATATCTCTTTATCCAGAATATTATTCTGCACATATTGTTTTTAACACGACCTTATAGCTCACTTGGTCCCCCCCAAATAAATCAAAACGTAAAATACCATTAAAGTACCCGGTTCAAATCCACGTGGGGGGCATCTTCTGATCCGAGACCGTCGGCCGAATCTGTACGCTGCGAGCGAAGCGAAACGGATAATGACCCGAGGCTGCGGGGTCGAGGTTCAAACTGCGAGCGAAGCGAAACGGATAATGACCCGAGGCCGCGAGGTCGAGGTTCAAACTGCGAGCGAAGCGAAACGGATAAGGCCGCGGGGTCGAGGTTCAAACTGCGAGCGAAGCGAAATGGATAATGACCCAAGGCCGCGAGGTCGTGGTTCAAACTGCGAGCGAAGCGAAACGGATAATGACGCGAGGTCGAGGTTCAAACTGCGAGCGAAGCGAAACGGATAATGACCCAAGGCCGCGAGGTCGAGGTTTAAACTGCGAGCGAAGCGAAACGGATAATGACCCAAGGCCGCGAGGGCGTGGTTCAAACTGCGAGCGAAGCGAAACGGATAATGACCCGAGGCCGCGAGGTCGAGGTTCAAACTGCGAGCGGAACGAAGCTGTGCGTGAGCCTCGGTCGGAGGCCTAGGTGCAAACAAATTCTACCAATAAATTCGTACACGCAGGCAGCTATTCAGCGCCTTCGCGAGTAGACCAAATTCCCAAATTGTTGGTTGAAAACCTAAAACATATAAACTTAATTTTGGAAATTCGATCAATTCACGTCAGCGGTTCAGCTGAGTGGTCGAATTATTTATATAGCCGTGGCTTTCAACATGAAAGTTACTATAATCTTGATAATTATAATACAAAAAATATAAATACAATGTTGAACCCGATCCACAGTCTGTATAGGTGGGAGAAGTCCTCTTTATTGAGGAATTTTGTATTATTATTTGGGGATTTTCTAAAGTGATAAATTAAATAATGTTCGAAGAAAAGTTCTTTTAGGCACACTTGTGAATGTAGGCACTAAAAACATTATTTTCAAATGTCATGTATTATGTTATGATATATCCCACCTGTAAAAGGAATTGTACTTATTGTAAACTGGTGTTATATAGTCAATAGTTTATAAAACATTATTAATATTTTATGTCAACATTGATGGACCCTTATAGTTGATCTAATCCGTGTAAGAGATATCTTTATAATGTAGATCCCAATTATTTTTTTAGCAGCACATGGAAAACTCTCATTTATATTCATATATTTGATTACAGGATAAATTAACACTCGAAGAAAAGACATCGGTTTGAAGAAACTAGAAGAAGTGGCAAAATGTCCGACATTGCTTGAACTTGCTACGGCCACCTCTCTGGTACTGTGTGAACGGACACTGCGTATGCATGGCGTGCAAGGGTGGCCTTACAGCATGTCCAACTTGTCGAGGGAGTAGACTACCAGCGGAGAAAAATATAATTCTAGAAGATATTCTTAACTCTTTGCCAAGACCGTGTAAATTTGATGGTTGCGATGTTTTTGGACTGCAGCCGAATTTGAAACTCCACGAATCCGTTTGCCCCTTCAAAAACGTTGCTGGTCGAATAGCTCGTCGTAGTGGGGACTTCAAAGTGATTATTCCGCTACATCTTTTTAAAAGATGAAACTTGTTGTTTCTTTTAAATAAATAATGTAACTCGGCAATTTTTTTTCATTTATTTTTGTTTCTTTGATAGAAGCCGAGATTACAAATTATATTATTTAGCTGCCAATACGGTTGTTACAATAATTTTCTAAGAAAAGGTTCAATTTGTAGGTAATGTTTGAAGGAACATGTGAAATGTGTGTAAATGTGTATAAGTATGTTTTGTTAGTAGTACGTCAAAATCATATTAATGTGTGCGACTATTCATAAAGTAATTATTAATGCTGATTAAAAAAAAAATTTAAGTTTGTAAATACAGTTACATAAATATATAACTTACATATAAATAAAATTGAAGTGTCTTTCTGTGATTTCAAAATAAAACCTCTTTTCTAATCTCATATAGTTATTTACGCTTTACCAAAATCTAAACATGAATATTTTTTACTTTGTCTGTTTGTTTGTTCGGGCTAATCTTCGGAATGGGTGAAGCAATTTTGATGAAATTTTCATTTGCATGTAGAAAACTTTTCACAGACATCTTTTTATCCGGATTCTATTTAAAATTTGTTTTTTTAATGGAACAGTTATGAACAAAATTAGAGGTTTTGAGGATCGAGCGTATCTATTACGATCTCTGCCTTACACTATGTACAGGTCATCGCCCCCCCCCCCCCCCCCATAGTTCTACCACGATCAAAGTGCCTCTGTCCTAAATCCATCGTAATTGCCTTGGAAAAAAATCAGGGTATACAATAATCTATTTGTATTCGCTTTGCCACGAGTCGCTACGGGGGTTGGTGAGTGAAGCTAGCAGGGGGTGGAGCCCCCTCAGTACTTAAATAATATGTACACTACAACGGATATTAGCCGTTGTAAGGCGGGAAAAATCGGTTTTTATATTAAATTATAAAATTCGATGTTTTCAAGGCCGGACTTCGGTGAGTGTCAATTGTAGGTCGAAAATACAAGTTAAATCAGAGCAAGGCTTATCTCCCAAGATGAACCTTGATCTAGGACACGTCAAGAAAGGAAATCTGACTTAGCCTGAAAGTAGCTGAGTTTTGGGGGAATAAAGGAATCCAGGAATTTTATGCATTTGTGGTTTTCATGGTTTAATACGTAGCGCTAAACGCGTGAGTTACGGCCGTGTGAATTTCAAATCATAAAAGGTAACACTACCAAAGTAAACAGGGGTTAAAGTTAAGGGAAAAGTTCAATTTAACTCGAAACTGAAAAAGTCAGATATTTTTGGAATAAAAGGTTATAAAAGGTTATATAAGAAAAAGTCGAATTATTGAAAATAAAAAAGTTAGCTTAAGTGTCAAATTTCACACACCCTAAAAAGGGAGAAATAATTAAAATCAAAGGTTTTCACTCACAAGAGTTATTAGAGAATAAATAGTTCTGTGTAAAAAAGGGAACAAAAAGTAAAATTAAATTAAGATAAAATGGTGAGAGTTTTCACACCTTTTAAAGTAGTAAAAGTTGAATTTTTGAATTTTAAATAATAATAAAGTAAAGAGATTTAGGGTTAGATTAACATTGTATCGGTAGGAAACCAGTAACTTAAATATTTTTCGCGTAGTAAATAAAAAACCCCCAAAGAATTTTTTGCGATTGTAGGCTAAGTCCCAGAAGAAAGAAAATAAGTAAAAATGGTGAAAAGTGTTAGAACTGTACAGGTGTTAAAGACAATCGGCGTAAACAAACAAAAAAGACATTGAACGCGAAAGACAGTCGCGGAAGTCGCGGAAAAACGTAGACGTGCCGCGCACGCGTAAAAATCACAGTACAGACACGATTCAAAAACGTACGGATAGCCAAAAACAATCTGGAAAATGTGGAAAAGGAAAATTAAGGAAAAATTAAAAGGAAAAAAAGATACAGCGGGAAATCAGAAACAAGTAAGTTTCAATGGTCAAAGTGGAAGGGATGCAGCCGCGAATACAGAAAGGGGCGTCAACGAGCAACCGGATTAACCAGAGAAATTGGTGTTTTCCAGGAAAATGGAAAGAAAAGAAAAGAAGAAAATCAGATAAAATTAACCAGGGCGAATTTAGACACATTTCAAGACCAAAAAAGTTTATACAAAAGAAAAATTGGCTTAATGAAAAAATGAGGGAAAGGGCATGTAAGAAATGACGTCACGAAGTGTATAAAGGATTGAACGCGAAAAATCCACGGCTTACTCTCTCGGAATCGCTCTAAGACTCACTCTAGATTCAAATTGTTACGAATGTAGACTTCACGTCACTCTGCAGCAAATATTTTTTCTTCGTTAAACTTAAATAACTTTTGAATGTAAACTACAAGTCAGAAGTAGTTCTTCAGGAGTAACTCTACGGCCTATCCAAATGAGGTAATGCAAAAATAACTCTATTTGGCGATACTGAGACGACATAGGCAATCCTTCAGGACATGATCTTCTAAACGGAACTTCACTTCTCACGAACCAAGGAAGAAATAGGATCAACTGTAACTCTACTAGATTCTACCAGATCTGCTCTTCAAGTACATCTGTAGCCATCATAACAACCCAACAACTTTAAATCAGAAAATCCAGGCTACCAGACACAGCATCCTAGCAGCTACAACACCAGCCCATCAACATAGCGGCATCCATCACGGAAAACCGGAGGTGAAAAACGCTGAATTAAGGTCTGTGTAAACGAGAATACGTTGTCCCCCATTTTAATTAATTGCCTGAGTAAATTCAATAAAAATATTTAAAGTACTGGTTGAGATAGGTTAGTTTCAAATTAAATTCAAATCATAAATTAAATAAATGTAAATTCGATATTCCCTAAAGTTAAATGTAAATAAATTAAATTCAAATAAATTAAAATTAAATTGATTATAAAATTAGACTGTCTGCCAAGCCTATTAGAAATTAGAATTATAGGTTTAACATTAATATTGAATAGAAATTATATGTACAAGCAGATGGTGAGAAAAGCGAGTTGTTTATGTTTAATTTTGAAAAGGTTTTGATTTTGAATTTTGAATAAATTAATTATTAATTTTTATACTGAAATACTGAGAGTAATCAATTACCTGTTATATGGTTATCCATTCATGAGATTTTCCTTTATTAGAAATAGTCAAATAAATGTGTTTAGCTGTAGAAATAATCAAAGCACAAATAAGGTAAGTTATAAGGGCTGTTCCACTGTTCTCACTTCCCTGAGATCAAAAATAATCAAGAGTTCTCGTAAATTAAATTCAGAGCTAGTAAACTTATTAATTTCTGGAAGCTATTTTAAAGTGTTAGAGTCAGTCGAAATACTTATAGAAATAGGTATCAGACACCCAGTTGCATCACCTAAGCTAAAGATAAAATTTTGGCTAAAGGCTTCCAGTAGGTGTTGTAACTTATTATACAACAAAAGAACGTCAGCACGCGATTGTTCGTTGTTTAATTGGCTCCCGAACGTGGGGCAGAACACGTCAATAGGTGTTCCGTTGTAACACCTATACGTATGTAGTAAACTTCTGAAAGCACAATTTTCTTTTTCATTTTTTTTGATATCTCGTTCCACAGGTTTTGTCTACATTCTGAAACGGTTATTGAACTCTAATTAATTGTGTGTTTAAGCCGCACTTTGACCGGTCTCTCTCAAGCTGACCATGTCCCGGGTATAAATCTGTCTAACCAACTACATAACGAAGCAAGTTGACACATCAACCTGGACAACGGTGAAAGAGTATTCATATTCTTTTGTCTTTGTTGCTTATTAGTTGCGTAAATTCGTAGATAGATATTAAAGAAAATCATAGAACAGTCAGTTTAAAATAAATCGCAACACTCGGTACGTTTCGCCAGCGAATATGAAAAAGTCATATCTTAAGAACGCTTATCCTATCGACGTCAGACTTTTTATGTATTCGACTTATGTCCCAAACCCCATCAAACCATTACACTGGGGCTATTTATACTGGAATGTGTATTTATGAAATAGTAATGGGTTATTCAAATAGAAAAGTATTCGTATATTCGAATAATTCACTTTTATTCGAATAGTTTTTAAAGAATACTTTTTATCTTGAATGTTTTACACACACGCTGATGCAGATAAATTATTTCTACTCGAATACTTTATCGGATTAAGCTTAATTACTTGGTTTATGTCCGTCACATGATTTTCTTCTCTTTTTTTGTGTGTCGCGTTTCGGAGATTTATTCCATCATCAGACACTCATCACTCTTGCGAGGTCGTCAAACATTACACAAAAAACACACACATACAAACACTGAGTACATATTAAAAAACGTGGAATTCGTATGGTGGTCCAAGGACAACTCAAATGAAGGACAACAAAAATGAGAAGAAAGTCACGTGACGGAAATAAAGTAAATAATTGAGCTTAATTATATTACCTTGACTTGGATACCAAAGGAACATGGACCTTTAATCGGACTTTGGGCACATACGACTTTATCTGAATAGTGAATACTTTGTACCACGAACTATTCACTACTACTATTAACTATTTGATGGGCAGCTCGTATTTATTGACACAATACACAAGTAGTTTTAAACTATTTAATCTTTGGAATAGTTTATAATTTGATCATCATTTCGTTTACACATTCAAAGAAATAAACATATTTACAGTCCTAATACTAATAATATAGTGTGGTCACTTAAACATTTTAAATTAAAATTGTTCTTTGTCGTGGATACAACATTTTTGGTCTGTCAATAGAGAAATAAATAATTTAAAAAAATTATGTTCGCTGCACAAGGACAACAAATCTAATGGATAAATGAAGATTTACCGTTAGTCACTTGCAATAAAAACTTGTAGTTTAAAGGAAACAGTGGCGGATTAAGGGGGGGGGCGGGGGCTGTAATAAAAAATTGCAAATCTTTATTTTAAATGAACTACGTAAATTATATAACAAAACATAGGTTGTGATGACCGTTTACGTTTAGTAAGTAGGCTTAAAACATCAAGAAACATATCAAATTTTAATTGATTATCTTTTCTACAAAGGATCCTTCTAAAAAAACACCTTCAACTAAATTCCATTTTAAGTTTATACAAGTACACGATAAAAAAACAAAAGGAATCGGAACGGTGAACAGGTGATACGAGAACATGAGCAAAATCAAGTCGGCCTAGTGTGGTCCGTTTAGCGACGCGACACACTTCATTAGCAAAGAGGATACAGGATTTCATTTTGGGAGAGTGTCATAAGAAGTCGAAAACAAAATTGCCGAGAATTTAACAACAACGTGTCCGGGGAATTAAAAAATATATAAACTCTATAAAATAGTTTTTAATGCATTTCTAGACCATAAATATTGTCTTGAAAGAACAAGAGTTTCTTACAGATTAAAGAATAAAAAAAAAACACTAATTATTAAAGAGTAAAAAGGAGCGGTACTAAAATCAATAATTCCACGACATGATCATTAAACAACGTAACACAAGCTCTTACTTATTCAAGTCATACCCATACGGCGGAGCGCTCCGTCAAACAATTAGCCCAACTAATAGAGATTGTTTCTCGTTATTGAATTTCAGCTCGCGACATCCGCAGTGGTTGTAAGATAGCACTTAGGTATATAAAATACAAAAACTATCAGGTAAGGAATTTTTTCGCATTTTTTATAAATAAATTTGAACTTTTTGGGTTGTCTGGTTTACGAACCACCATAAGTATACAAAAATCCAAGCTCCATTCTTAAATACCACACACTTTCGTAGTGAATCCCAGTGTATTTCATCGATCTCAAAATTTATTCCAAATTTAGTCAAAAAGTTTCAATAAAGTCATTTTCAGTTACAGATAAGCAGCCATTGTTATAAAACAGATGCTGTCTTCCACCAAGACTACGGTCTTACCAATTTGCCAGAGGTAAGGAATTTTTTCGCATTTTTTATAAACAAAAATAACAATAAATTTGAACTTTTTGGGTTTTTCGTTGATATTATAAAATGTATGCATGGATCACGATACTTCCAACTGGACATTTGCAGAGAATTGAAAAACATACAAAATTGTTTTTGAAGACCCCAATCGGACCATTTCTCACCGAGAAAAGTCGGGAAAACTATTAATAATTAAAAATTTTCAAAAGTTCATATCTTTGTTAATTTACAATATTAGGGGCAGATCTTTCGGAAAATGATTGCTTGGTATGTGTACTTCAAACAGGCGTAAGATGAAATTTGTCGCATTAATAGTTTTTACATAATTGCAGTATAAATAATTTAGGCCATTATTTTGTAAAATGCGGAGAAGAGAACGGCGCATCAGGCTGTTGTTTCCCCCACTACCATTATTGCAAATTTACCGTCGGCGTCGGTCTCAAATTTTAGCGTTTCGCGCTGTGTTATTAAGCATTTTTATCATACTTTATCAACCTTATTGAATCATCGCAGATATACGTATTTTTGGTTTTAATGTCTACTTTCAGAATCTGTTTGATAAATTTAAATCGGGCTACTCAGGTTAATTGGGCGCATTATGCAAGGTAATGGCCTAAAGTGTTTAAAGTGCAATTGTGCAAAAACTATTAATTCGACAAATTGCATCTTCTTCCTGTCTGAAGTACACATAATAAACAATCATTTTCTGAAATATCTGCCCTTAATATTGTAAATTAACAAAGATATGAACTTTGAAAATGGTAATTTTTAAGCGTTTTTCTGACTTTTCTCAGTGAAAAACGTTCCAATCAGGGTATATAAAAAAAACCATTTTTAGGTTCTCTTTTTTTTAAGTATCGTGATCCATTTTTTATAATATTAATAAAAAACCAAAAAAGTGCTAATTTATTGTAATTTTTGTTTAAACAAGATGCCCAAAAGCTCCTTCCCCGATAGTTTTTGTATTTTACATACCTATGTGCTACCTGTCACTGTGGATGTTTGCTGTTAAATTCAATAACAAAATTAGCCTTCTTCTAAAATGCATTTTTGGCTGGGTTAAGTGTGTTAAGACAATCGGCGCAATGGTACATATTTCACAGACAAGACCTTTAGCTGTAGCCGATGAACACTAAATCAGGTTTTCCTTGCAGTATATCAAACGAAAATATAGAATTTACACTAAAATCCATATAAACATCAATGTACAAGTATATCGATTTGTACTGGATATATCAATTATAAAATATACTTGCTCGTTATTTGAAAAAATGTCAAATCTTAAGGGTTAACAGAAAACTTCACTATCTAAGAAATTGTAAGAGTGACGAATGATTTTAAGGCAGTGTTAGAAAGTTCAAATCTTGACGAATCCAAAGGTGAAATTATATTCTTTTCAAAACAAGTCTGTCTAACGATTATGAGCGATAGAAAAGTGACAAGTTTCGTGCCTTTTCTTTGCGTTTTTTTGGGTGGAGTCATATTTTTAGACAACTACATTTTTTAAACGATGATTAAATATGTAAATATACGTTTTAGAACAAATTTGTAAATACAAAAATTAATGTTTAAAACATTTCCTTTCCAATGGTTTTTATCTCATTGGGATTGGATTATTTTTAGAGGGTGGAATGTTCAATACAATCAGACAAAACAATAGTGCTGTCTGCCACTTGCTCGGCGGGCTGATACGACACTATAGTGTTATTTGGCGCTTGTGGGATTAAATCAAACATATAAATAAGGCTTTAAAAAAATGTTTTTGGAGGGTCATGACCTTCCCCCTGTATTCACCCCTGCTTGAGAGGGTGGATGGCCGGAGTGAGCTGTAACAACTACCACAGATTGTGTCATTAAGAATGTCGAATCACTAGCTAAGAATTACTGCAGGGTTGTTGGAGGAGATGAAAACGATTGCATTTCAGAACTAAAGGTAGAAGTAAAACTATGGGTATCAAAGTGGAAAAGGACTACAGCTGATAAAAAGACAACTTTAGGGAACTATGCAGTTGATTGTTTAGAGTTTTGTTCACCTGAAGTGTATCCTTCGCTAAAGAGAAGACAAGAAAAAAGTTATAGATAGGTACGTTAAAAGGGGGGGGGGGGGGGGGAGAAAATTAGTGCTTTCCAAAAAACGTTAATTTGTACAGTCAGTTTATTTTCTGGATCTTCAAGATCAGAGTAATTGCATAATATTTTAAGGCTTTTATTTTCTATGTAGACCCTATATTAGATATTTTTAATAATTGTACAAATAAACAAATAATAAATCTTTTTCGACAGATTTCTTCACCTGCCTTTTTTCACCTTATAGGTTATTTCTCCCTTTATTAAAAAATTGTGAGGTGTTTGATATAGGCTAAATAGCTAATAAGCTAAAATCTCAAAATTTTAAGTTTCGATGTTTTGGATAACTTAATAGAAAGGAAAGTACATTCCTTCATTCTATTCTTCATACTCTTGGTGATAAGAACACACAAATAAGACGATTAAACTTAAACAACAAAACTGACATCACAAAACTAGGGAGCATTTCGTTATAACTTACTGCCTTATTGACCACAAATCCCCGACCTACTTATATTTATTTGATTTTTAAAACTTTTGATTACTTTTCTTTCGTAATTGTCACGAAACAAAACGGATCCAAATAAATTCATTTTACGTAGGTAACCCGAAAAAGTTATTAAAACTCAAAATATTTTACAATAAGTTATTTATTTCAAACACTCTTTTTAGACGCTAACTGGGAAATCAATTTTGTTTTATTTTGTGAGAAACAGGAGATAACATAAAGGAAAAAGAGGACAGTTTACACTTATCTGTTATTAGTGTTAACTGCCAGAGATGGTTAAGAAGCCAATTTCAGAAGGTTTTTTTTTTAATTTTCCTGTGGAGAGCCCGGCCTCCCCAGACACCCCCCCCCCCC
>JAGFPH010023180.1:0-12103 GCA_018207615.1 Philaenus spumarius
GAAAATAACCTACTTACATGTAATAATGCATGAGGTGATTGAAATTTCCAAAACTACAGGGTTTCTTCAAATCTAGGAAGTAATTATTACCACTAACCTCCACAACGACATGAATCAGTCCTCAATGACAACTCGTCTCCACTCTATTCAATCTAACGCAATCTGTCTCTAGCTCTACATTTTCAGCACCAATAATATACCTTCCTACAGGAACTGAAGCCATCTTGTACTTGGGTTTTCCCTCTCCTCCAGTCATCAATTCCTCCATTCCATCGTTGGCATCCTCCATTCAAGCCAGATGTCACAGCAACCTCAGTCTTGTTGACTTTCTCTCATCCTGGAATCAAGTCCTCTATTTCCTATTGTTGTAAATACACTATTCCTCTTCGTCTTTAACCGGACTGTGTTTTCGTCTTATTATCCTCCTCTCAAAAACCCTTAGGAAGTTAACATCGCTGTTTAAAGAGTACCTAGGAAGTAATCTTATTGTCATTATCCTATTTGATAAATTATAAATTAATCGTCTAGATTATATCTCTTTATCTTATGAAGCAGAAAGTCTTCCTGTCCGAATAAACTTTAAAATGCCAAATCGATTGTGATGTTAGAGAAATTTTTCCAGGCAAGTTTTATGATTATAAGTAATCAGGAACTATGAAGAGAAGCAAGAAACAAATCCAAGATAACAATATTTTTGGAGGTCAATCTTGAGTGAAGCAGTCCTAATAGGCCTGTTTAAATATAGTTTTATTTAGGAGAAAATTTTATTTTTGACTAAACATATTTTATAAATGTAGAAAGGTAATGGTTACATACTAATTAAACATTCTTTTGATGATTTAATTTGTCATTAATGCAGGTTTTATAATGAAATTGCCACAAATGTTTAAATTTAACATACTCTGATGGGAAATCACAAATTTCGATTTACTGCTTTAAAGTCAGCAAAGGTTTATTTAATTATTTTTGTATATATTGTAATCATATAATATATCCAGCTTTTATGAAAACTATGGTTTTAATAATATCAAGTACTATTATAATTAATCCTTTTCTTTCTTCTCATCACGTATGGAAATGTTTGGTGCATATATATGGCATATCTTTGGTTTGGAATTGAATACATCTGAGATATTAACTATTTTTAACATATTATATATGTTTGAGCTATTTATTTTAAAGTTTATATGTAAAGGGAGGTTTTAAATATGCTGTTTCAATGTAAATACAGTAGATTTTCTGGTAACCGAAATCAAGAGGAAAAAGATGATTTCAAACCATAGTTCTTCAAATTCACCAAAAAGTATGAATAAAACTTCGTGAGAAAACTTCTCTTTCTTATTGCCTAATACAATAATAAAAACACAGCCTCATTTTGACACATGTTCTTTGTTTGGCTTCTTCAAAGCATGCTCTTTAAGCCTATTTTTCAACTTGACCCAGTTAAAACATAAACTCCAAAGTCACAGTTTGCAAAATCTCACGATTTAAAGTTTTTTTTAAACTACCTCTGTCTAATTTTTCTTCAATTTTTATAATGTATTGTTTTCAAACTGTAGCGTTCTTAATAAACCCGCTACACAATTTAAAACCCCTGCCCGCAAACTTACTGACAAACATTGCGTTTGAAGTTTTGCTCCTTTCAATTACTGTAGTAACTACCAGATGGTGCCACTAGCCAGTCTTTACCAGACGGCGGCACTAGCCGGTCTTGTGCCGTATGCAACGAACAAAGAAAAATTAATTCTAGCTAGACTAAACAAGAAATAAACACGCCAGTTTGTACACGGTGCATCAGATTGAAAGTTAATAGTTTGTTAAATGTTTAAATATGTGTAAATGTGAGCTACACAGTAATTAGTGTGTTCAAATAGTATTTCAAATAAAATAATAGTGAACGTTTTAAAGTAACATTTTTCTTCTAGCCACAAAATGTAGAATGTCTTGTAACTTCCAGTTTTTGAACTGGACCAACTTTAACTAGTTTACCAAGTTTCCAACTTTCCAGTTTTTTCAAGTTTTGCATTAGTTTTCAAGTTTTGTAATAGATCAAGTCTTCCATCCATTTAAAACTCAGTTTTAAACCTCTATTTTAAATAGTAATTCCTTTTAAAGGAAAATATTCTCAAAAAAAAGTTATTAACACTTCTGCGCAAACTTTAATTTAATCAAAGACACAATAGACTGTTTAACCGAAGTGGACATTAATTATTTATGAATTGTAATTAATTTAGTAACTTAACATTGGGAGGCATGCTAGCAATTTTCGTATCTTCAAACATCTTAAAATGAGGGCTTTATCTTAATTATAATTTAAATACATTGTTAAATTACTGTAAGGGCACATAACTTTTAAATTAGGAGCGTATAAAAAATGAATTTTGTTATTATTGAATAATAAATCAACAGCTTGTTATCTAAATGCTGTTTTAATAAATAACCTTGTCAATGTAGGTGGTCAACTCAGGAATTTTCCGAGAGTTTTAGGTTCACAGAGAGGTAAGGTCTTAATGTAACTCTTCTTTTCTTTTAATACATGTACAGTCACGGTACACTTCCAAACCTTGATTAACTTGACTGGTACAACTCTTTTGACATGAAACAATTTATATTATAAAGTTCAGTTCATACAAATTATCTTATAAGCCACAATACAGAACACCAATGAACGTATGGCTACTGAGTGGACTAAAATAAACAAACTGACTTATAGATTGAAATACACAGGGCTAATCAATAGGGTCGATTCCCACACTGATAAATCCTCATAGTAGATTTTGTTTGTTCAACTACAAACGAATAAATCTGGGTAACTACAGTTGGACAAATAGAGAAATTCTTAGTTTGTGAATATAAGAGTGCAGGAGAATGTTAGATGTACATTCCTGGTAGACTGCCTTTGTGTTTTGGAGGTTGTCGTTCAAGGCGTGTTTATTCGATATGTCTCAGTCTCAGTTTATTAAAATATTTTTTTAAATTAAAAAAGTTAATATTTCTGATATTTCCAACCACTTTTTTTAACCCTAAAAACCTAAACAAAAATTTTAGGGTAGAGGAAGTTTTTTCTATTAAATAAATGATAGCACATGTTAGCAAGGTGGTTAACTTGACTGGAGGCACTCAATGCTAGCTTATAATCTCTAAAGGAACCTGCTTGTTTCCAATAGAGTTATCATAGAAATCACATTTTGCAAATAATAAATTAGCCCTCAATACAAAGAAATTTATGAATATATTTTTTTGTTTTAGATTTATTTGTGTTTTATAAGCCATTATTATTTTACCTTAGCCTATCAAACTGCAATGGTTTTAAATAAGATTCTGAAAAATCAATTCAGTGTATTGTGGAAATGTCATCTAAAGAGTATATGCATATGTTAGTTACACATAAACAATAATTTCCTGTTGTTTTTCTTCAAAATTGAAATTGAATTACCTAGGGAAGTGATGATAGATTTTGAGGAACTGGTACGAAAGCAAATATTATGTATGTTAATAAATCATATAAGTTATAACAATTGTTAATCGCCATTCCGAATATTGATATATTCGTTATTTAATATAAGATGTTTCGGCTATTCAGCCATTCTCAAGTTTCTTTTCAGGTTTAACTTCATCATATTTCATAAACACTTACACACCCGTATTATTTTTAAAAAACTTTTGATTCATGAGTTGACTTCATTGGATGATGTCCCGGAGTGTACTGCTGGTATGCAGGAGTTATTCGGGGGGGTGGGGGGGAGATTAATTACCTACTTGTGTCAATACAGTGTCACATAAAGTGTTGAATTCGAAGTTTAGCTTTTTGTTTAATAACATACCACTATCTATTTTATAGTTCTTGTATATTTCAAACTGTCCCAATGCTTTCATAAACTTCACCTTTTTACGTCGATGTAGTATTTTGAGGGTATCATCTGTGCTAGAATAACCATGCTCATTCTGGATGATATGTTTGGCAAATTTTGACTCTGTTCTTGTCAGGTTTGCACTTTGTTTGGCCGATGGGATGATGTGTTCTTTAAACCTTTTGTTAAAAGATCTTCCTGTTTGCCCTATATATAATTTTCGACAATCGCTACACGACAACTGGTATACTCCTGTGCCTTCAAATTTGTTTTTTAATTTGCTTTTACATGTAGCGATTGTCCAAATATATATATAGTGCAAACAGAAAAATCTTGTAACAAAAGTTTTAAAGAACATATCACATAGGACAAACAAAGTGCGAACCTCACAAAAACCAATTCAAAATTTGCCAAACATATCATCCAGAATGACCATGGTTACTCCAGCATAGGCGAAACCTTAAAATACTTCATCGATGTAAAAAGTGAAAGTTTATTAACTCGTTGGAACAGTTTGAAATATACAAGAAATATAAAATAGATAGTAGCATTTTATTAAACAAAAAGCTAAACTTCGAATCCAACGCTTTATACGATATGGTATTGACGACACAGATAACTCACATCACACCTTCCCATCGATTAACTTCTGCATAGCAGCAGTACACACCGGGATATCATCCAATGAAGTCGAATCATAAGTCAAAACATTTTTTAAATAATACGGGCATGTAAGAGTTTTTGTTTATGTTTAACTATGTGTAAGTGTTTATGTAATATGTCGACGAGATACCTGAAAAGAAACTTGAGAATGGTTGAATATCCGAATTGGCCGTCGTTCAAAGGCGAAAAAACAGAATATTGAAGACGGTAAGTCTTATATTTAATAATTCGTGTAAGTTAGTGACATTGCATTCATACATTTTGAGCCTACAGCAACCGCTCATAATTTTTATATCAGATTATTAAAAAATTACCTTTTTATTATTTTTGCTGTACAAGTGTCTGAAGTAAAAACAATGATATAATTTGGATTTATTTTTATTGTTTCACAGTTTGAAGTGTTGTCGAACTTTGGTGTTCAATGCAACAGGGGACAGAGATGATGCTCTTCTGATGGCACCTTTTCTTGCCTGCAATTTCCATTCGGTTCTATTTTGTCCAAACCAATGTACATCGAAGATGTTGATTTCTTCAGGTGAGACCTATAATGCCTTTGAACTGCACATAAACCTCTTTTGATTGAAATCTACTTTCACTATTAATGTTTTACCAGCCATTGCACCTTCGATCTCGTCATAAGAAAGTTCCTTTTAAGTGTTCCATATTATAAATGTCAAAACGTAATGCTAATGGAATCTTTGCCTGTTACAGCTGTTTCTCTCAGAGACAGTTTTGATGTAGAAGGCTGGAATTTGGATAGTTTGTGTGGTCCAGAAGTATGAAAAAAAGAATTTTATAACTTTAGAGGATCTTTTCGGAAATCATGAGATTAAAAATTATTTCTTTTTAAGGTCCATTCAATGAAAGGTGCTGAATTGAGGAGTTAAAAAAAACATAATTTATTTATTACAACATATCTTTTCTTTACATTTTTTTGTAGAAAACGTAAAAAGTCGTCGTCCCCTAAAGTAATGCTAAAAACGATATGTACATATTGATTTATTATGAACGTACTAGGGAAGATCCCATAATCTATCTGCTCACATAGTCGAGATTAAAATAATTACTTTTTTTTTAAATATTTTGTAATCCTCCTACATGTTCTGGGGTTTCTTTATTAGCGAATTTCCTTAGGAAAAATGAGCTATTGCAGTAGCACTTATGGGAAGACCCAAGGTCAGGAGTAGCAAATGAGCACCAATCATGGTCCCCAGAACATGTTTTGGGGTGTCATTAAAAATCATATATGTGTTCGCACTCTAGCGGCCGCATTTTAAGTCCGATTTGGTTCAAATTTGGTACACATGTTGGTTGTTTACGTTGCTTGGACGAGTTCGTTAGCCTAAAAAAAATCCAACAACCGAAAGCACGTTTTTTGACTGGAAGTATCTACTTTTTTGAGATTTTTCCTACGAGAATGATTTTTTTTAGAGTTTTTTTTACAAATATAAATGTATTATGTTATTCTGCACGTTTTGTTTTTTTATGCGACCTTATCGATTTTTTACACTTGGTTCCCCCAAAATCGATCAAAACTTAAAAATACCATAAAAGTACCCGGTTCAAAGCCATGTGGTGGATTTTTCCGCAGAGTTGGCATGCGCAGCACGCAATGAATTGTGTATTGAAGATACTCTCAATACGTGGGGTTGGCGTGCGAAGCACACAATGCTTTGATTATTGAAAATATTCCCAATATGAAGAATGGTGTGCAAATCACGCAATGCTTTGTGTATTGGAGATATTCTCAATATGCGGAATGGCATGCAAAGCATTTTGCAGCTATTGAGCAACGTTGTGAGTAGACCTATTTCTTAAATTGTTAATTGAAACCCTAATATATAGGCCTATAAACTTAATTTTTGAAATTTGCTCAACTTACGTCAGCGGTTCAGCTGCATTATCGAATTATTTAATTAATGTTTTAGGTTAAGACAAAATCAAATCAGCGTAATCTTAGAAAACTGTATATATTTAGTAAATATTTTAATGAACATTTTATATTGTTACTAACACAGACGTACCTAGTTGGTTTGTAACTCTTATATATATATCGTTTGTTTTATATACAGGCTAGATATTTTATCATGGACACTATTGGTATCTCATAAACTATTGATCCTATTGTAAAAAAACTTTTAAGTAATGGATTATATTATTTTTCATGAAATTAAAATATATATTGTTGAACACTGGTAGTTAGGAATATATGGTACTTTGACTCACACTTGTTCCCTTTTTTTAAATCATTTTTGTGCGTCCTTACTACAAAACAAATTCACAAAATTTGTTACAAATTTGTAAAGGTAGAAAGAGATACAATTATAATAATACCTTCTTATTTTGAACTGTTAGTTTTGCTTTTAATTTTTACAAACTCATGAAAGTGCTACAGTTTTTGATTATTTCATAGTTATTTCAATAAAAATATGAGCTGGTGCTGGTAGATTCACTCACTCAACAAACTAGCAAACCAGAAGTGTTAAAAATTTGGCAGATGATTGGCCATAAGACAGTTTTTGCATCATTAGATCAGTGGTTTTGTTCCTAAATAGCAAAACCACTCCTTTTGTACTATTTAATGACATTCTATAACGTCAATGCTATTTAAGAGCAATTTTATTGATCTCCTTAAAGGGTAAATTCACACAACTGTTAATAGGTCATTTCCTGTCTATTACTTATATAAGATGGAAAAAAATAGACAGTTTCACCTATTATACCTTCATGAAGGTGCAGATAACACTACACTGGAATCCATATAGACCTGGACAACATTGTCAGTGTGAGATGTTGCAAAGTAGGAGGGTTAAAGTGCAGTTGCAACCAGAATTCAAGCAAAGAAAACAATGGGGGATATCTGGCATTAAATTACTTAGTTATTTTAAACTTTATCAAGATGTATATAATAAGAAAAAGCCTTATTAAGGAAGAAAAGAGCACCATTTCAAAGTATATCAAGCAGTTCCAAGGTTATGAAACCGCATACCTTCTGTGGGTTAAAATTCAATGGTCTCATGGATCGAGAGGTTTAAATTTAAAGCCTCGTGAGATTAAGTTAATAAAAGTAATGCCACCTAACAAGAAGAACTTTAATAAATTGGCCCTTCAAAATGCATCTTGAGCATACCACTTGACATTCATAAATTTTTAAATAACAAAAAAAGGTTACAACAAAGACAAACAAATTTGAGATATTCAATTATCTGTGTATTAGGAGAATATATACAGACTGTCCCTAGAAACCCTAACGGGCTACACAGGATCGGATTTTATTAATTGGAATAAATTTAAAAAATTCTGTAAGTTTTTTTTCGAATTCGGCTTAGTTTAGTCGCAAAACTCACTTCCACTCTAGAAATAGATGTGATATTGAGTTCAAATGTGGAATAAGCATTTTGTATGTTACGATTTACAATTGTACCAAACACAAAGAATTTATTTTTATAATTTTCAAAATGCCGTCCGTTACAAATTTTTTTAACATGAAATATCTTGAAAACTGTTACCTTTGGGTCATTCCATGTCAATGCAACACAGTGATTTGCCATGACCTTTTCCAATTTCAATGAAATTTTGCAGGGAGGTTGCCTTTATGTAGAATAAGAAAAATACCATATTTTATTAAATTATCTCTATTGGTTAGTGAGTTATGACTTCATGAAATTCCCAAAAACGAGCCAAAAACGCACGTACTTGAAAACTTTAAACTTAAATTGCGCCTCTCCTACTGAAGATACAGAGCTGGAAAAAATGTCATTTTAAAGCATTTTTCATGGCCTTTAATATGACATATGACACAGTCTAGAGGAAAATGATTTTTGCAAAATCAACTAAAATTTTTGATTTTGAATTTTTTAAAATGCGCCGGTTTTAAAAATTTGAAAAAATTAGAATTAACCTTTATATACTTATAAAAATATATTGTAAATTTAAACTTGGGATCACAATGGGTTCTAATATAAAACTTATTTTGAAATCTGCCTGACAGTGAAATTTTCCCTGGCAAAGTTTAAAATAGATTATTTTAATGAACAAAATACTTTTCAGAATCTCATTAAACTTGAAAATCTATAACCAGTTTATAAAAATACTTTTTTATCAATCTCAACATAACTTGTTTGAACTTGAATATGTTATTATTATTCTCAATAGAAGTCTGATAACACAGCAGGCACTGATAACACACGAAAGTGATCACCGAGTAAGAGACAAAAGAAAATTGAGGAACGTGGTAGATTGGATGTTAAAAGATTTTGCAAATTTACCAAGAGAGGCTAAAGTTTGTGATTCATGCAGAAAAACACTCTCATCTTCAAAAAATTATCAAGGAGAAAGTGAAATTGGTGCTGTTGGCCATGTAACCCATGTTTTTCAACTCCATCAGAAGACATGAGTATGTTAAATGCGGTTGGCAACTTTGATACAGATCGCCATAACTTTCCATCACCATTAGCAGTAATGAATACGTTAAATGCTTCTCTCCATGAGTTAGGTGAGTAACCTATTGATAAACGAAAGTTGGGTAGATCTAAAAATTATTCTTCAACTAAAATTCAAAAAATCAATTCTGCATTGAAAAAAACTTTTCACTAATGTCAAAGAGCTATCATTTGATGGCTGAGGTCTCATTGAAGGTTCACTTTCAAATGATCATCAACTGAAAAAGTAACTGCATTACAAGACCAACTTCGAATCAAGGAAATCAGTGGTTATGTAACCATAATATATGAGAATGAGTGGTGGTTGGCATATGTTTTGGCGAAAGAAGAAGCAGCTGATGAGGTCAAGATTTCTTTCTTACACCCAGCTGGTCCATCAGCTTCTTTCTTTTATCCTTCAAGACAAGATGTGTTGTGACTTCCAGCAAGTCATGTCTTATGTAAAGTAAATCCAGTAACCCCAGCGGGAAGAGTTTATAAACTCAATGAACAAGAGACAAGTAAAATAGTTAAAGCATATAATGACTACATAAATGATTTGTAGTGTTATGAAAGTCCTACATACAAGTTTTTGTAAATATAGATTTAAGGTGAGTTTCTTAAAAATAAATTATGAGTAAATGTTATATAGCTTTATAGATTTTAAGTATAGTTTTTCCCGAGAAACCTATGCAAGCTTATTTATGAACAAAGTTTTATATTAGAACCCATTGTGATCCCAAGTTTAAATTTATAATATAGGTTTATAAGTATATAATGGTTAATTCTAATTTTTTTCAAATTTTTAAAACCGGCGCATTTTGAAAAATTCAAAATCAAAAATTTCAGTTGATTTTGCAAAAACCATTTTCCTCTTAGACTATATTGTGTTGTATGTCGTATTAAAGGCCATGAAAAATGCTTTAAAATGACACTTTTACCAGCTCTGTATCTTCAGTAGGAGAGGCACAATTTACGTTTTAAGTTTTCAAGTACATGCGTTTTTGGCTCGTTTTTGGGAATTTCATGTAGTTATAACTCACTAACCAATAGAGTTAAATTAATAAAATTTTGTATTTTTCTTAATCTATATAAAGACAACCTATCTGCCAAATTTTATTGATTTCTGAGATTCTCAGGTTCAAAATGTATTAAAATTGTGTTGATTTGACATGACATGACCCCTTTACAAAAAATGTACAAGAGATAAAATATTTTTCTTTTTACCTTACAAACAAAATGTTTTTTTCTTCTTTTTTTTTTTTTTGTTTCTGTAAGTCAAAGGATAACCAAGATATCGACAAAAAACCAAAACCTAATTTCTTGGTAATTGTCTACAACAACCGAAATTAGCCTAAAACCATCTTTTTTTTAATGTTAAGAGTTTTAATAAATAAGATAAAATCCATTGCTCTGAAAAGCATTAAAAATTCAAATGTGGTTCTTAACCACTTTAAAATGGCGACTGATAATAAGCTTCAATAATGCTAACTAATACCATTTCAGTGGTTACTACAGTGATGAATATCATCTTACATTAAATAAGTCAGCAATCAGCAAAACTATGTAATAAATGCAGTTTACATACCTGGCATGAAAGACAATGGAAGCCTAGATAGAAAACAAATTGAAAGACATAATTTACGCTCTGTACAGCGATTTTATATTTAATAAGAACAAGTGTGTAAACAACTGGTGAATTTAAATGTATTTAGCTGTGAAAGAAAACATATTTGAACTGAAGTTAACGGTGTAACGTTTTTGTGAGATCAACAAGCTATGTGACTAAGTCCTATCTACCAAAGTAATGGCTGTCCGTTGTGGCTTAGTTAGAATGAAACTTACAGATTGCGTTCAATTAGTATTTCAAGTATTAGTATGTTCGGTTAAGAGTAGCGGTTGTATCAAGATATGAGTCAATTTGGAAGGTATTTATATGTAACAAGGGTTAACAGTTAAATGGTTATTTTTAGTGTAGTTACAAATCTTAAATACACCCTGTGACCTATACGCCTCCAATCAATGACAGAACAATCATCTTTTTTTACAGAAATATTTCTTCTATAGGACAAATATGTTAGTCAAAATAAGTGTCAATTTAATGATCTGGTAGATGACTCCAACTTCAGTCATAATTTCACACAGGCCGAGTAAAAAGATAATACAGAGTGTGATAAGATATGTATTCAGGATACAATTTTGTTTGATGAGTAATTTGATAAATTTTCTTTTTCTTTCAGATCAAAAGAACTTGAATGTGACAATAGATCAACAATTAAATCGTTGCAAAAACAATATAAATGTTTGGAAAATGATTGAAAAGAAGGAAGGAAAACATCGGGCACAACATGTAGCCATGTATCCTTCGACTTCAGATGCTATAACTTTCATAGAAAACCTGCATCAAGAGCAGCACGTTCTTATAACAGGTTCTTTACACTTAATAGGTGCAGCCTTGAGTGTATTGGATCCTGAGTTACTATTGTCTTATACTTCAAATATTCAAGAGAAAGTTAGTTAACAATCAGTAAATTGTGTCTGCACCCTGCTTTTAAGTTCACACAAAGGTTTTAACAATTTCACTGCTATACAGGGTAACTGAGCCAAATGTTGGGGTCTCCAAACTTTAAATGGGAGACTTCACTTACTTTTTTAGTGACCATTAAACACATGAATTTGAATTTTCAAAAATTTGCCGCCATTTTCTAACATGGCGGACAACTTTCGAATTTCTTATGGAACAGCTTGTATTTTATGATGATTTCGCATTTTGCAAGAAATTTTAAGACTTTTTTGTTCTTGGTGTTTTTTTTAACATCTAGCCGTTAAAAAGTTGGAGGGGTATAAAGTTTTAAAAACCCCCTAACTGAGCGCAAGATATTTTGGTATGGAAACGTTTTGAACCAATGAAAACCCTCCTAATACTAATAAACAAACAAATATACTTTTAAACAAACAAATACAGTCAACTCCCGACTAAACGGGATCGTTTTATACGGGTTGCGGCTCAACCGGGATCGTCAACCAGGCTGAGAGACGAGAGAGGTGGTGGGGCGAGAAGTGAAAAAATAAATGCGGGTGACAGGAGGGCGGGCGGTCTTGTAGCAAACGAATAACGACTTGTTATGACCCACCCTTGGGCAGAGCGTTACAGAAATTTAGGATGTT
>JAGFPH010023183.1:0-12102 GCA_018207615.1 Philaenus spumarius
GTAAGTGAGCACTGATCATGGTCCCCAGAACACGACGTGATTTTCACTCCCTTCAAAACGTCGGATTGATTTGCAACTTTGCACACTTATCAAGGACCGATGACAATGCAATATTCGTTTTGTTGGGTGTAGTAAGTGAGCACTGATCATGGTTCCCTGAACACGTTTTCGGGTGCCATTAAAAACTTTATATACAGGGTGATTCACGACGATAAGTTATACAGAAACTTCGGGAGCTCATTAATTTTTTTGGGTGTAGTAAGTGAGCACTGATCATGGTCCCCAGACTAAAAAATAAGAAAATAAATAATCGTTTAAAAACTAAAAAATACGCTTTAAAAGCAAACCGAACTAAAAATTTGAAAATAATTGAAACTATTTTATTTATTTATTAACCAGGAAACAAAATGTTGATAAAATCCAGTAGTTAATCAATATTTATTTTACACGCTGTACAATTTTTTTAGATAAAACTGTAAAAATAGTTTCATTCCAGTTCGAAAAATCTCGAAAAATAGTTGCTCCCGGTCAAAGAATGTGCTTCTAGTTGCTGGTTTTTTTTTTTTTTGGCTAACGAGAACTCATCCGAGCGACTTAGACAACCAACGTGTGTACCAAATTTGTACCAAAACGGACTTAAAATGCGGGCGTTACAGTGCGAATGACAAAAATTATAGCCTACAATATTTAATGAAACCCGAAACATGTTCTGGGGACCATGATAGGTGCTCAGTTACTACTCCCGACCTTAGGTCTCACCATAAGGGTCATTGCAATAGCTAATATTTCCTATGGACATTCGCTAAAACGAGGTCAGTGACGGAAAATTTAATCTACTTTACTATTACGTTACATTTTAGAGGAATGGATACTTGAGAAATATGTATTTTTACAATCAAAAAGTTGGAAAATGAAAAACATCGTCCATTCTTCCTAACCATAATGGGCTTGTCGACGAATCAATTTCTGTAAATCAACCCATCCAAACTAAGTAGCTTATATTTAATACAAGAAAACGTATGTAATTTGATTAAAGCTACAATTTCCTATCTCATAGGCTAATAGTTTCACTAGAGACAAGAACAAGTAAAATAAAAATTTAAAAATAATCAATTCAATGTAAATAATATAAAGTGAACCATAGCAAAAATATGTAAAACTAAGTGTAGAACAGAAAATAAAAAAAGACATATACAAGTTTCATTGAACAATAAGCTAAATTCAGGGCTGTCCAACATGAGACCCGGGGGCCTCATGCGGAGCGCAATGACATTTTTGTGGCCCGCGAAGTGGAGCGTTCTAAAGTGTTATTTGCTAAAGTAAGGTTATCCTTAACTTTAGGCTATTTTTTTATTATTCTTGCATTTCTGTTGTCGTAGGTCAGCTGAGGGTCGAATAGTAAATTTGCGCCGAAACTGTAAAATCGTACCCTAAGCACTTTATAATTTGTGAATTATATTTTAGATAAAATTAGGCCTCATTTTCTGCATGTTTTGGAAACATATTTTGTGTTTTCGTGATCTAGGCTAAATGGCTAAAGTTTAGAATACGCCTTCTTCCCATATCCTTTAGTTTTTAAAAGAGATTTTTTCCCTACTTAATAAATAATGTATATATTACATTTTTGTATATTTATATTAAGGCCTCTTTTTGGTTCCTTTTAGCAAACTTATTTGTGCAAACAAAATCAAATAGACATAAATGTTCTCTGTACTTTTCTGAACACGAAAATGTATGTCAAACTCCGTCGGATTCTCGGAAATTAAAGATAGGAGAAGATGTTTATTTTCCTTGCTCCATCGTTTCCCCAATTTCTTCCGAATTCTTTTCACGGATTCGAAATTATTATTATTTTCCATCGCAAAGGAACAGGTAAAACACAATTATAACAAACAACCTGTTGTTGATTCAAGCTGAAAACCTCAAATTACCTTCTCCAAGAGTTTTACGCCGTTTACACTGGTTTAGCAAACCCCAGACCATGCTAAAGTCGAGTGTGCTATCGACTATAAATAGCACACTTCTGTCAAACGAGTTTCTCGATTTTAACACACATAACACGTTTAACATACTTAGCGCAGGTTGCATGAATCCCCCTGAATTTTGAAATACAATTTTTATTTTGAAAAAGTAAAGTGTTATTACGAACCAATTTTTAACGACTAAAATTTCCTAACCCAAATTAAAAGTTGAATTCTGTTTATGCGCGTAAAAAAATATATTTGAAACTTTTTCAACATACTTTGTAATAGTTCACTATTAACGTAGGCCTTCATTGTTGACCTAGTCGCTTCGATAAAAGGAAAACAAAAATTAAGTCAAAATAGTTTATTAATCGTAAAAGAGGAAGTAGCTCGTTTCCTTCGTCCACTTCCGGTAACCAGGATTCTTGATAACTTAAGTGTTAAAATGTGGGATAGACTCCAGTGTTGCCAGATGTACGATAATTATGTACTGTACAATAATAATGACAGTACGATAATTTAAAAAAATTTCCCATGCCAAATAAAATTGTTTATGATACTATACGATAGTTTTGAGCGATGTACGATAATTTTACTTTCTCACTATACTATAGTATAGAGAAAGTATAGTGATCGCAAAAAAAATCGATGTTGAGATTTTTGTGGAAATATCCGTTTTGGGACCCCCTGAGTCCAAAAAAGTGGTTTTTACAAAATGTCTGTCTGTATGTCTGTATGTATGTCTGTATGTCTGTATGTCTGTATGTATACAAAGCTAGAGAGAAAACTATTAGATCGATTTCAACCAAATTTGCACCAGACATGTCCAGTACGCCTGTATAGATGCACGAAAAAGGGTTTTGAACAATTTTGAAAAACAACCCCCTTTTTGGCCAAAAAACCCGCATCTTTCTAAAAATTCTCGTTTAGCTAATAATAATAATAATAACTGATTTTGGGGGGTTTTTTGGCCATAAAGGGGGTTGTTTTTCAAAATTTTTCAAAACCTTTTTATGTGCATCTATAAAGACCTAATTGACGTGTTTGGTGCAAATTTGTTCGAAATCGATGGAATATTTTTCTCTCTAGCTAATAATAATAATATTTATTAGTTAATCGCCTACTTTAATAAAAGTATACAAAGCTAGAGAGAAAACTATTCGATCGATTTCAACCAAATTTGCACCAGACATGTACAGTACGCCTGTATAGATGCACGAAAAACGGTTTTGAAAATTTTTGAAAAACAACCCCCTTAATGGCAAAAAACCACCCAAAAAATCAGTTATTATTTTTTTGTAAAAAAACAGCTCTAACGATTTTGATAAAATTTGGCTTATTTGTAGCCCTTAACGTACCCTACCATATGCAAAAAACCGCATCTTTCTAAAAATTCTCGTTTAGCTAATAATAATAATAATAATAACTGATTTTGGAGGGTTTTTTGGCCATAAAGGGGGTTGTTTTTCTAAAATTTTCAAAATCTTTTTTCGTGCATCTATACAGCCCTAATTTACGTGTTTGGTGCAAATTTGTTCGAAATCGATCGAATAGTTTTCTCTCTAGATAATAATAATAATATTTATTAGTTAATCTCCTACTTTAAATCACCTCTCCTACTCCACCTACAATTTTGAAGTCACTGTGAATCTGTTTAATAATTTAAATATGTTTGTGAGAAAGTATGTGCCAGTTCCTGGTACCGTTTATTTGTTCTCATTCTATTATTTCGTCGGCGTTAGAATACAAACAAGGGTAAAACCGGGGTGGAGGGGGTTGTGGACAGCGGGTCGAAGTAATTACTTTATATTAAAGCAACCAGACACAAATTTACCCAAATTACCACGTAACCAGTGTCCGAGTCAATTGATTTTGTGCTGCGTCGAACGCAAAAGAGTGCCGGCTGCCTAGACCGATCGGTTCTGCACCGAAACTCGCTCGATTTCAAGGGGTTATCTACATCAAGCAAATCCTCTGTCTCCACGAAATCATTCCTCTACATGTGCGACACCCAGACACCGAAACGCCCGAAGGGCCTGGAGAACACACGCCCGTTGTACCATTTTTGGCTTACGAACAGCTTGCCCGGAAGCCTCGCAGGCCCATTACCTTACTGGCTCCTTGGGCCCTGTAAGATCCCTACTGTTACGGTTTCCGTTCACGTACCGCTGGGGACTTGGCATGACGCATCCAGTTTTCCCGGTATTCCTTACCGTAAGTATTCGATACAGTGAGACAGTTTTTCAAACACTGCTATAGGTATAAATACAATATTTTATACCATAGAATACAAATAATCAAAATCCAAATGCTTTTTCTCTCCTATATACAGGGTGTTTCGCGAGAGGTTGGCACAACTTCAGGTATATTGAAAGTACTCCCATTACGGGGGTTGGCGTGCGAAGCACGCAATGCTATGTGTATTGAAAATACCGCCAATACCCCCCATAGAAAATATCATATGGAGGTTTCCAGAACGTTTGAGGTACATTTTAGCCAGTCTTGGACACTTCGGGACTCGATTCCCAGTTGTTTCACCGACTTCCCTTAAGAAGTCCATTGGTATGATGCGCTAAACCTAACCACTGCAGTTCCAAAGCGAAATCTTCATTATGGATGGAGGACCTAGGGCTTCAATACCACAAAACGACATAACCACCATGGGGCTGTGGTCTGCGCATTTACAGCGGCACGAACGGACAAACCACGAATACATTTACTATATATATATATTTTTTTATTTTATAGGCGAAAAACCTGGGTGGCTATCATCGCCTAAAATACATTACATTTATTATATATATACAGGGTGAACTAAAAGTCTAGAGCTATGAGCTTAATATCTCCAAATGTACGAGTCTTATGAGATAGAAATAAAAGCAGTTATTCACAACCATAAAAGAACCACTTTTTGTTGTGTTTGAAATTTTGTCCGCCATCTTGGAATGAACTTCATCTTTTTAAATGGGAAGGTGGTCATGTGATACATCATTTCGATGTAGAATTTCAAGAGAAAACCAACGGTGAAATTTGCACTTCCATATCTTTAACCGATTAAAAATGGCGGCCAAAAACAACGAAACCGTGTTTTCCGAATTGCTGTACTATTAAAAAAAAAAATTAATTCTTCTTCTTTTTTGATTCAGAATTAAATAAGCTTTCAAACGATATGCCACACTTGAGCAAACCGCTACTAACCTGACTAAAAACATCAGTCATCCGGTACATCTCTGTTTTACTAAGGACGCACATGTGATCTTGACACTGAACACTATGAGAAACGGCCGACGCACAGTGCATCGAGTGCTTCGCTCGCCACCCCCCATATTGGGAGTATTTTCAACACACATTGCATTGTGTGCTTCGCACGCCACCCCCATATTGGGAGTATTTTTAATACACAGTGCATTGCGTGCTTCGCACGCCAACCCCCGTATTGGGAGAATTTTCAATGCACGGAGCATTGCGCGCTTCGCACGCCAATTTTAAGCCCATGTGCTATGGATGCACGCGTGCTTCCGCTTTAAAATATTAGTGATTATTACGTAGAAAGGTTTAAGAATAAAAAATAAAATAATTTCTACCCATTTAGGCTATAAATATAAAAAAATAAAAGATCAGCTCATAGCATAGGAAATACGAAATTTGCGTGCAGTGAACGTGTTAAGGGCGAGGTAAACATCCACTAGTTCGTTTTAAGGATGAGTCACATTAGGACGCTGTGTGGGAAAATGTTTTTTTTTTCTCCACCTACGCCCTTTCCCCACACCCCCGGCCCATCGCTCCAGGGCGAGGACAAGTGCGATTCACGCCGACATCTGTAAAGGACTTTACAAGTTTTTAAACTTTTTCATAGTCGAACCGTTTTAAAATGGGGCTAAAAACCTTATTATGTTTACGTTTTATCGAAAATTCAATCTCATGGAATAAATAGGTACGATTGAAAAGTTTATGAAAAATTATGTAGTTAAAAAAAAAGTTTATCGTGGAGTTTAAAACAAAAAAATGGTCAGATTTTCGTTCGTTTTACAAGAATAGTATACATGCAGTGAAATTAGTTTTAAAATATAAATACATTAATGATGGCAGAGTACAGTAAATACAAATAATAATAACACAAAAATTTTATTCTTTCAGACAAATGCTCCTAAGGCAACTCATAAAATTGTTTAAAAGAAAGTGATTATTGTTTATTCGCAAATGTTCTACGCGAATCTAATCTAACCAACGATTCTAACTTAAAATTAATTCATTAAATTCCGTATCTTCAATAACCAGAATTTCGTTAAGGGTTAGTGGAGCGGCAACCCAAATATCCGGTCCAAGTTCAAAGATGAACCACCCATTCATTACGAGCCCGTATCGCAAACACCACCGAGTTCCGTCTCTTACGACAAATTAAAGGTTACAGCACCAGCCCGCAGGTCGCAGCACTTGCCTGCAGTTATTTATAGTACACTTTAAACGGCAATCGGAGACAAAATGGCGGACAGAACGAATTCTGAATCACTTGACCAGGACTGCTAATTAACAAGGTCATACGGACGACGTAATTCATTGTTAAAGAAACCGAACGGAAAACGATTAAAAAATATTTTCATTTTCGCGATTTCGATTGTTTTCCCCCCGACTAATCGATTAGTACAACGGATATTAGACGTTTTGGTAAAATAATCTAGCCAACTTTCAACTTACTTTGTGACGGAGACACTAACACGTGACGTCTTTGGTTCAACTGAGACGGAGAATGAGTAAAGCGAGGAGTGGGGATAGACGAGGGGGGAGAGGGGAAGAACGCTTATTGAGCAACAGCAATGCCAGACAGGAGGGGCTCCCGTAGGGACAGTAACGCATTCTTCAGTTATTTCGTTGATTCCGCCCGAAATTACACGATTTCGTAAACAAAATCACCGTTTTAAAAGTCGCTTCCGATAAGACGGTCGGGTACCGGGCGAAATTACCGACCGAAAAGGCCGAATCACGCGTTTCCGGCGCTTTTTTCGGATTGACCCAATTGCCTAAGTAGGCCAACGGATGAAAACAAATTCAATCGGTTAAACAAACAATGTGGAACGATTTCGTTTCAAAATAGACTCCAAAAGGAGCGTCGAAACTGGAAATAAACCGCGGAAACGCGTGCGAAAGAATTTTCGGGGCGTGTTACGTTTTACGGCGAAATTTAAGGAATGCGAAAAATAATGTCCGGTTTTACGGCAGCGTTCGAAACCCAAGTATGTCGGCTACAACAATGAGTTATAAAAATTTGTACAATTTGTTTAGCTGCGGTATGATTTTAGTTTTGACTTGATGTTGGTAAAATATTAATTTCGAAATAAAAAACCCTCAAAATGTTCAGGAATGTCCTAATTGTGGAAATACTACAATCTGTTAGAGTTTTATAATTCTAAACAATTAGTTTAGTTTAGTCTACTCGTGTTTTTATGTTGACAAATTTATAAATTCGATGAAATAAGACGTTTTCTGATTGTAGGATAAATTATGAGTGCACATACATTTAGAAGTGTTTTGTAATAGTTTGTAAAAAGGGTAATTGGCTGAAGTTTGTATTTTTGGATAAACGAGCCCAATAATTATTAAATGCATTTTTTCAAGTAAATACAATAAAATATCTAAAATTCCTAATGCGAACCTACTAAAATCGAAGCTACATAATACCAAAATGAACGTATCTTTCAAAATTGTGTAAAATTTCTAAGTAGTAGTTTGTAATCACAAAAAGAACAGTATATTGTGTTTTCCGAAAGATAAACTAAACATAATCGCAAAATTTGAATACATTTCACAATTTGTATTTCAATTTTGTATGTTTCTTTTTTGTTGAGTTTGTGAAAAATTTAAACCTAAGCTAAATAAAAGCTGACAATATCCAAAATGAACGGCTCTTTCAAAATTGTATTACCATTTTAAAATAGTTTTATCACAAAAAGAACAATAATTAATTTCGCATTTTGATGTTTCCGAAAAATATAAACTAAATATAGAAGTGTAAAATTTGAAACTATATCACTTTTTTCTAAATTTGTGTAAAGGGTAATAGATTGAAATTTGTACTGATGTAGGGGATAAACATCACCCTAAAATTGTGAAATTCATTTTTCCAGTAAACAATTAAATATTTAAAATATCTCATAGAAAACTATTCAAATCAAAGATTCCAGCTAATAAAAAACCAAAATTAATGTTTCTTTCAAAATTTCTAACATTATAAAATAGTTTTTAAATCACGAAAATAATAATATTCTATTACCCTATATAAAGTAAATAGAATTGCAAAATTTAAAATTATTTAATTTATATTAATTTTGTTATACTGGCAATACTGGTAAGTTTAGGAAAAATATAATTAACGGTTGAAGTTTGTACCCTTATAATAATCATGAACCGAAAATCGATAGATACATTTCTCCAATAAATACAACGAAATTTACAAAATTCTTTTATTTGAAACAAATTTAAGCTACTAACATATTTTGATGCAATCCAAAACGAATCTATCAAAATGGTGTAAACATTTTAAAATAGTTTTAAATCACAAAAACAACAATATTTTATTGTATATTTTTATACGTTTCTGAAAACTATAAACTGAACACCATTGCAAATTATTATTATTAGTATTTATTATTATTTCTTTTTATTTGTGTTAAGTTTATTTTCTTGGTTGAAGTTTGTACTGTTGTAACAAGACCTTAAAATTGTTACAAATACATTTTTCCAATAAATACAGTGAAATATATGCAAATCTAAGATACAAATCTGATACAATCCAAAACGAACTTTCAAAATTGAGTAAAAATGCATGCTTATTAACTAAAATCATTATAAAATACTCACTAACAGTAAAGTAAGACTTATTATATATCATTTTAATCACAATTACATGATCTTTACAGTAAATAGCTTTAACAGGCTTACCTTATAATTTTTATACTTTTTTTTGTTGACCAAAGTAGAAATAAAAAAAAATAATTTTTTTGTGTTCTAAAACCTCTCACTCAAAATATGTAAAAAAAGTAATGTAGAAAATTCAATATAGCCAAAAGTTGCACAATTTTATGGTGAACAGAAATATATATAACACTACTACTTTGCTGTAAAAAACAAACTTCTTGTCTATAAAAAAAAAAAAACTCCGTTTTTATAAAAAAATGTTTTTTTGCACAAAGAAGAAAAACTTGCCTCTAAAGATATAAAAGTACTGTCTAGGCCCAATATTTATGGTTTTAATTGTTATAAAGGAATAGCACACACATTATATACAAGAAAAAAAAAGAAGAAAAAAAAATTTACAGTTCAAAGTCTCTAAAAATCACTATTTTCAAACGCACCTCTATTGGCCCTTAAATTGCTAAGTTCACTCATAATTATTTAAAAAATAAATAAACATTTACAAAAACAAATAAAAAGAAACTGATCTAAACTAAAACTAAAAATGAATAACAACTAGTGGATAAACAAACAAAATCCGAGTTCCGAGCGTCTATCTACGCGTAGGCCTACTACACGACTATATACCGTGTATAGATACTTGATTTGACAATTCTGCCGAAGGTTTGTTTGAGTTGATATCGCTATGAAACTCTAAATTATAATAAAGTGACTCTTTCCAAACACAAACATACATAGAAGTATCCGATTGTATTAAAAATAGCGGCGTCGTACACATTTACAAAATGTGTTGCGCAAACGTCGCATATGCGATGTTAGCACCGTAACGCGACTTTTATACATCGCATATGCGACGTTAGCACTTGGAGGGTTTTAAAATAGTTTTAAATCACAAAAACAATAATATTGTATTTTATATTTTTATACGTTTCAAAAAAATTTAAACTAAACAACATTGCAAGCTATTATTTATTTATATATATATATATTTTTTTTTTGTTCAATTTGTGTTAAGTTGGTTTTCTGGGTTGAAGTTTGTACTGTTGTAACACGGCCCTAAAAGTTTTAAAAACTATAATTCATTTTTCTATAATAAATACAGTGAAATATAAAAATGTATTGTTCCAAACAATGAATTTATAACAGATAATTAAATACGAAACCAAAGTAAACATATATTTCAAAATGTTATAAATATGTAAAAATAAGTTTAAATTGTAGAACAAAGAACAAATCGTTTTGCTTTTTTATATATCTCTGAAACATATAAAATTAATATAATTGCACAATTTGTTTTTGATATATTCTTTTTGTGCAATATTTTGATCCCGTAATTTTCAGATAAACACAAAATTGTAAATCAAATGTTACCAAAATCTATTTAAAAAATACTGTATCGTAAACTAATAGTTTTAAATTGAGTGATTATGATTACAATTTTATTCACGAATAAATATATATTAACTCACATTTATAGATCAATAGGATCATCAGATTTTCTCTTTTAAAAAACAGACGAAGTGAATGAAATTTTATGTTGAAGGTATTTTGAATCGAATATGATTAAGTTTTAAATAATAAGTCCTGAGAATAGGGGTTAAAAACATGATGTTAAAGGATGGGCCATTACAGGACCCCTCCATACAAACTTTAAGCAATGATTTAAGTATTCATTGCTTTAAGTGTAAGTATTAATGAATTTTAGAAGTCATTGACTTATAACTGAAGCATATTTTGCACAGTTACAGCATCAAACTATTTCTCCTAACTGTTCATAGGTTAACCTTAAGTAATTATTTATAGGAAAGTACTGCAGTGATTCTTATAGTGTGACCTAAGGTCGGGAGCGATCATTGTCCCCAGAACACGTTTTGTGTGTTATTAAAAATTGTATATATAAACCCCTTCATTATATTTGTTACTGAAAATAAATTTAGAAAACTTTGTATGTATCTTGTGTTGCATAACAGGACACATTTTTTGACATTGGTACTTTTATTATAACGTCAAAACATGTTATTAATTTTGTTAATATTTGGAATAAGTAGGTTGTATATCATTTTCCAGATCTTTGCCCATAACTTTGAAACGAAGCAATATACTAGCTCTAGTTTGCGCCCTTCCGTTTCTCTTTTAATAAGCTTTACAATGGTGTATTACATGATCTACCTTTATACATGACATTTTTAAAGCCCTCCTCCCCCCAACTTATGTTCAATAACAAATATAATTAATAACAGGATAATAGTTAAGTTATGTGTAATAATTGTTTTGTTCAAACCGGCATCCTATACCAACACAGTGAACACAGCAATATTGTATGTACATTTGCTGTCATTGTCTTTAACTTAGCTACTATCCTTCATCCGATTGTTTTGACAGTTACACCATCCGATAAGGGATCAAAAGGGCTACAAAAAAGACATTGTTAAAATGTACGGTTTTTGAGTAATTTAGGTTTGAAATTTTCAAACAGCCGCCATTTTGAAACGCATCATTGGACAGAATCGATTATTTTTCTTGAGGTAGATCATTGTTAGATTAAACTGCATGCCAAGTTTGAACTTAATCAGTCAAACCGTTCTCTAGATATGAGTTATTTTGTAAAAAAAAAACAAAATGGCGGATATCTGGGAAACGAAGCATTTCCGAACCTATGTTTACATGAACCTTTTCTTTATTTTCACTAGTAGAACACGTCCTGAAAGATTTTTAGTTTATTCCTGAATCGCTCTGTATACGTTTTCAAACTGGAAACATACTGAGACTAGAGACTGTAAGTAAATACTTCAGCCTATTTTTTTTACTTTTGCAATTCTGTTTTTACGAAACAAAAACTTAAAAAAAGAAAAAAAGGATATAACTTATTAGTAGAATTTATTTGCAAATCAGGCTCCAACCCTAGCTCCCAAGTTGCTTCATTCCTCTCGCAGCGGAAATACTCTTCTGCGAGTTTGAACCTTGACCTAGCGGCCCAGGAATTTAGACTTCTTCCCTTCATTCGCAGCGGACAAATTTGGTTAGGGAGTTGTGTCTCGGCCTCGAAGCAGAAGCTGAACCACGGAAAATCCCCCCCTTGGATTTGAACTGAGTCCTTATATGGTTTTTAACCAGACTAAAAACAACCCCCAAAAATTTCATTCTCAAACGAAAAGTAAAAAAAACTTTCGGGAAAAAAGTGCGCAGTAAAGGTAACAAGGAACGTGCTTATCTCTAGATAAAGCAAAGT
>JAGFPH010023184.1:0-12102 GCA_018207615.1 Philaenus spumarius
TCTCTTCTCGGCCTTGGACTGGTTTCGGAGCTTGTTTTCGTTTTCTATGTAAGGACCATTGTACGTTTTTTTAATAAGTCAGAAGGTATAATTATTATAAAATGTCTATATTTTAAAATAAAACAAAACAATTTGTATATTTCAAAATAATTTATATGAGCTTATAATATAATAATGCATTGTTGTTTGTAAAGGAATAAGACAAAGTCTTCGCTACCAAATCAAAATTTTTGGTAGTAAAAGCAAAATACTTTGAATTTTTCATTAAAAACTGACTTAAGATGGCTTTTAACAATATCAGAGAGTATTACATGGTTTACCGTATTATATTTATATGCTTTACTGTATTATATGGTTTACCCATTCAGATGTTTTCTATTAAATTGTGCAATTAAATGTTAATTGTTAGGCTACAGTCAAATAATTAACTTTTTCAAAAGCTGAGAAATTTTAAACAAAATTGAAAACTTATTGTACAAGAAAATTGCATAAATATGAATCACAATAATTTAAAAAGAAAACATAATTTTTGCTTGTAACTCCATACAAACTCAATTGAAGAAATAAATGAGAAATAAAACATCAACTAACAGGCTCAAACAGACGTGGACAGAAATCTGCACTTGATTTTAACACTAAATTGTTCCATACTTTATTTTAACACAATTTTCAATATGTTAAACATATAGTGTTTTGGAAAACCTAAATTTAAAAGTGAAGATAATTTTGAATTTGTTTGAGAACCTTCCGCTTAAATTCCGCCTCCCTCTTGCCCTACATTACAAATGTGTAAAAAAAAACTCGTAGTAAATACGTCCAATGAAAATCGTAGTAAATTAAAATGCTCTTGTAATATTGGTAAGCTTTTGGAAGATACAAGAAATCGAGTTTTTCGTTTAATCTTTTATTATTTTTTTTAATGTGTAGAAAGATGTGACTAAAACTCTTGTTTTAAATAGTTTGATTGTTCCAAAATAAGTGTATCCTCATTCTAACAAATGGCAAAGAATATTTCTTTATCTAGCACCTCTTCTCTCTCTCTCTCTCTCTCTAAAAAAAATCATTACATTATATATATTAGGATTTTTCTTTATTTTGAATTTCCGTGTTCTATGTACTTTTTTGTCTTTGTTGTGTTTTTTTCTTCTTAAATGTTTAAATACGTTTTTAGGTTTTGTTTTAGGTTTAAGTTGAATGTGTAAATATTTATACAAAAAATATTAATTTTGTATGTCAATGTGTTAAGTGATAGAGTGAATCTAATGGTCCTAACCTGATGGTTAAACTATTTCTCCCGGAATAAAAAGTTTAAATTAATCATTATCCCAGTATCTCCGCCTCTGTATTTCTGTATGTCTATCTTTATATTTTCTCCATTCAATTCCTTCTCAGTCTTTCTATCTGTCTATACTGTCTAGTCATCAACCGTATGAACACCTAGTTTTAAATTGTTTTAAATCTGAATCAGCAATGGAATCCTACTTAGCACTTGGCCTATTAAAAAAAAAATTCCATATTTTTCCTTTTTGTCACTTTTATGGTTTTATAATCTAATCACTATCTATTACGTGCGTTTATAGCATAGTTGTTCAACATTCAAATGCTAGATTTAATTTAAATTAAACCTTAGTCAAATATAAACTTCAAACTGTCCGAAAACCAGAAATTTCATGTTTGAAAACCATTAAACTTATGTCCATAGTTTATTTGTGTTTCACACACGTTATTACGATTAAATAATTTCTTTTAAAAAATGCAAATTCCCGTCAGTAAACCGCTAATGACCAGTTCCAGCTGACGACCGATCCAACCCAAGAATCCCTCCACAGTCGCCGGGGGCAGAGTGTCGCACCGTCCCACGTATATCTCCAGACTAGTTCTGCTGGATGTTGCTGTTCTGCTCACTTCGTTATGCAATTTGTTGCAAGTGCATACGAGTGTGCGCGCATGCGTACGTCCAACAAAATAGAAAAAAAAACTTGCGCGAAGGTTTTATTTAAATTCAAACTAGAAAGGTTGGCATAGTTATGAGGGTGACAAAGTACAACTCGAACCTCTGTATGCTGAAATTTGGACAAGTGAAGCCAAACTATGCATTGATAAAAAACATAAAATACACGATATGTATAAAGATATAATTAGTGCATTCAACGACAAAGAAATAAGTTCTACCACACTTTTGTTACCACCATGATCTATCGGGATAAATTCACTCAAATACAGTTAAAACTATTAGCTTGATAAAACATATTGCGTAGGTAAAATTTGATAAAAAAAACAATTTATTTTGAAATGGCAGCAATTATAACTGCTTAAATATTTTGCATTTATTTACACATAAAGAAAACATTAATGATCAATGCTTGATTAATAAAGGCGCTAAAAACAACTGGTTTGTCAATTAATATTAATAGATTATCTTTTACACAAACAAATAAAAGACAAAATGACGGAACCAAGATTGCAATCATATTTTTTGCATATTAAACACTTAGTTGCAAAGTCAGGTTAATATGTAACTATGTAATATGCAAAATTGTTTCTTTATTGTAGCTCATGTATTACTGAAGATGGCTACATTCTTGTTGAAACGCGTTTGAGTTGGTAAACGTCATAGTTGCGAAATTATGTTTTCAAGTTTTATTCTACCAAGTTATCTTCTCACAAGTCAAGCTTAATATTTATTTGCTCAGTACTGGGTTGATTTTTTAAAGTTAATCAGCTGTTGTAAATGCACATTATTATTCCTACTTTTAACCGCATCACTTATATAATATCAACATAAAACTTAACCTAAATTATTGAAACTTAACTTAAAGTGGTTCACACGGAATAAAATACAAAATTTAAAGGAATGGACGTAAATACTTTTATACGTTTGAATCAGGGTTTATTGTTGACAACTGATGCTTTGAACGGTTAATAAAGTAACAAGTTACTATAAAATGGTAGCTACTTAGTGTTACATGATATTCAAATAGGAAATAATACTTAAATAATTAATTCGTTTTAATAAACTACTGAATAAATAAAATCGAAAATACATTCGGACACTCTATTACTTTAAAAACATCTTCCTCTTAGTATTTTTTTAAAGCAATACAAAACTAAGCGTGTACATTTTTTTTACAACGTATAAACAAAAACAAATCTTTAGCCTATATAATCCAAGCATAAACAATTAATTTCCTTAATCAGGCATAAAACATGTTTGTGGAATAAAATTAAGAATTGTATTTTGCAGATTTTTAATCCTCAATTTGACAGATGGCAAGAGTACTTTGGATCATTTTGTATCTATCTACGTTCTTGTGTTCATCCTTTTATGACGAACGTAAAGTTCTTTAAACTTTTAAAACTATCTCTGCAGAGTATGCATTTTATTTTGTATGTTTATGACAATAACATTTCGGCATTGTTGAAAAAAAAATAGAATAAGTGTCAATTTTAAATAAATTTTAGTAAACTCCATGAAAGCGTATTCCTTTCTAAGTAAAACATATGCAACATTAATATTAATAAGACTATTAACGTTGAGAAAATATTTTTATATTTAACTATAAATGATAAATACAAATAAAAAATAAAACAATTATTATCAAACTTCTTTTCCTGCTTAAAACAAAAATACAAATGTGACTTACCCGTTTCAAAATGGCGACTGACTAAAGAGTCAGAAAAACAAATATTTGATGGTACTTATTTTACAACTGATGAAGCGCCAGAACATATAGAAGAGGTTCGGTTGGCCAGACGATAATGGATATATATATACATTCATAACTAGATGAAAACCTACTCAATTTTTACAAAACAGGACTTACAAACTAAGCAAATTAAATACAGTAATACTAATTAAAATTATTATTTATAACAATAAAAACAAATAAAAGAACAACAAACTTCAAAGAAACAAGTAATGACTTTAGTTGTATTCCTCAACAATTTACAGTGCAATAAAAATAATTACAAACTAAAAAAAGTATAAGACACTAACCCCCAAAAATGTCTCCAATTTTACTCAACACAATCTATGCTATTAAAATCCTAAAGCTTTATTTAATGGTAAGTTCTGTTATTTGAAGGATATAAATAATACAAATCCCCGTTTGTTTTAAGGTATTTCATCTCTTTTTTTAGTAAAGTCTGCAGTTTCTAGACATTTTTCTATTTTAAATAACAGCCATTTTGAAACTATTCGAAAAAATCTTTATACGCTTGAGAACCGTCACATAAAATATTTGCACAAAAAATCTGAATTCAAGTCACATATCTACTCTACTTAAAATGTTTGTTTGTAAACATGCAAAATGGCGGATAGCCTACAAACAAAGCGTGACCAGACATATTTATTTCAACTTTATCATTATTTTTATGGGCAAGAAACACATCGACTGTTTTCCTGCAATTCGTATTGCTTACTTTGTTTTTACTTCTCTTCTTTATTTCCTATTTGCACATCTTAATCTTATAATTATATACTTTTACCTTTTAATCATACAAAATGTGTTTATTTTAAACGTGTTAGACATAACCACAGGATGGTTCAGAAGTCATGCTAAAATGAATTCCACAACACGTACAGCCCTGGTTAATAATTTACAACTACAACAAACTGGAGTTAATTAAAGTGCATTTATTTGTTCTATAGGAATGTTGAAACAGATTTCTATTTAGATTTTAATCCTCAATTTGACAGATGGCAAGAGTACTTTGGATCATGTATCTACGTTTTTGTGTTTGTCCTTTTATGACAAACGTAAAGTTCTTTAAACTTTTAAAACTATTTCTGCATTTCATTTTATATGTTTATAACAATAACATTTTGGCATTGTTTTAAAAGAAACAGTGAAAAAATAGAATAAGTTAGTGTAAATTTTAAATAAATTTTAGTAAACTCCATGAAAGCGTATTCCTTTCTAAGTAAAACATATGCAACGTGAATATCCATAAGACTGTTGACGTTGAGAAAATATTTTTATATTTAACTATAAATGATAAATCAAACTAAAAAATAAAACAATTATTATCAAACTTCTTTTCCTGCTTAAAACAAAAATACAAATGTGACTTACCCGTTTCAAAATGGCGACTGACTCAAGACAGAAAAAACATATTTGATCATTTTTATTTTACAACTGAAGAAGCACAAGGACATACAGAGGAGGTTCGGTTGGCCAGACGATAATGGATATATATATACATTCATAACTAGATGAAAACCTACTCAATTTTTACAAAACAGGACTTTCAAACTAAGCAAATTAAATAAAGTAATCCTAATTAAAATTATTAATTATAACAATAAAAACAAATAAAAGAACAACAAACTTCAAAGAAACAATTAATGACTTTAGTTGTATTCCTCAACAATTTACAGTACAATAAAAATAATTACAAACTAAAAAAAGTATGAGACACTAACCCCCAAAAATGTCTCCAATTTCACTCAGAACAATCTCTGCTACTAAATTCCTAAAACTTTATTTAATGTTCAGTTCTGTTATTCGAAGGATATAAATAACACAAATACCCTTATTATTTGTTTTAAAGTATTTCATATATATTTTTAATAAAGTTTGCAGTTTTTAGACATTTTTCTATTTATTATTTTAAATATCAGCGATTTTGAAACTATTCGAAAAAATCTTTATACACTTGAGAATCGTCTCATAAAATATTTACTCAAAAAATCTGAATTCAAGTCACATATCTACTCTATTTATAAATAACTTGTAATGTTTGTTTGTAAACATGCAGAATGGCGGATAGCCTACAAACAAAGCGTGACCAGACATGTTTATTTAAACTTGATCATTATTTTTATGGGCAAGAAACACATCGACTATTTTCCTGCAAATCGTATTCCTTACTTTGTTTTTACATCTCTTCTTTATTTCCTATTTGCACATCTTATCATTATATACTTTTACCTTTTAATGGTACAAAATGTGTTTATTTTAAACGTGTTAGACATAACCACAGGGTGGTTCAGAAGTCATGCTAAAATGAATTCCACAACACGTACAGCCCTGGTTAATAATTTACAGCTACAACAAACTGGAGTTAATTAAAGTGCATTTATTTGTTCTAGGAATGTTGAAACAGATTTCTATTTAGATTTATTAAGTACTTTGTTTGATGAATGTACTGGCTTAACGTATATAATCATCGTGCAATTACATTACATAGATAGTGCCAGTATTAACGTAGCATTTGTATTCGATTAGTCGCAAAGGTGAAAGGAAACAGTTAATTGAATTGACTGTGAAAAGTCTTAATGTGTAATAAATGTATTTGGAAATTAAAACCATAACAAAATCAGAACATGATGTTTACATTCTATTTGAATTTGTCGTACTAAGTAATTATTCTTAATACGGTCAATTAGTATTATTTGTATACTTCCGCCAATATTAAGTGATACGGAAGCAAGAAAATTTACAGAAATGGTTTAAGTTTAGCACTATTTTAACGATAATATGTAAATGTTGTATTGCTTTAGCTAAGTATAAATTAATACAAGAATTTAATTACTAATCATATATCCGGAGAAATTCTATAATTCAGTTTTTTGTATAAATCTATACATATACAATCCGAATACCACTGACTCACTCATCACGAAGTCTCAAAAACCACTGAACGGATTGGAATGAAATTTGGTATGTAGCTTCCTCTAGGGCCGTAGGTGCTCGCTAAGAAAGGTTTTCAAAAATTCGAAATTTTAGGGGATGGGGGGGGGGGGGGTTGTGGAGGTCAGAGTTTCTAAAAATCCCCATAAGAAATACATAGTATAATATATGTATTGATATATTTTTTGGTTAATATACTTTAACTTTGATTTGTTCATCCGAGCAAAGCTGGATCGCGTCAGCTAGTATGATATATGTTTTAGTTATATGAGTGTCTGTATTACTGCTGCATGTATGAATGTAAATATGAGGCGGTGAATAACAAAACTTTCCTTTGCCACAATTTGGAAAAAAATAGGTTTTTGTTGGGAATTATTATTTTGGTATCTCTCCATGGAATTCTACAACTGTTAAGGATCAAAACTACTTCTTTCCATTTTTAAAATCATCAGATAAACAGTGGTTTAATTCAAAACTCATCTTTTCCAGTTCTAGTAACATGAAACAAAGCTCTCCTTTTCCAAGCAATATAGATTTTGGTTGGTGTAATAATATTTGTTTACATTTAGTATCACTATATTGAGGAGTGTATTTATATGTGTATGTTTCTTAAAATATACCATTGTTAGGTTAAACTTCGTATAAAGTTTGAACTCAATCGGTCAAACAGTTCTCCAGATATGAATTATTTTGTAGAAAAAACTAAATAGCGGATATCTGGAAAATGAAGATTTTCCGGACATAAGTTCATTCGAACAATTTTGCTTGTTTTAGGTCCCCTATCTCCTGGAGTTGTGCCAACCTCTGGCGAAACACCCTGTATATAGTTTATAGATTTAAAAATAGGTTAACAAAACAACTTTTGCCAACTGTAATTAAAGACCTATGAGTGTAATTAAAAAGTTAATGATATTTATCTAATAAATCACTGTTATTATTATTATTTAACTCGAGTGATTTTTTTTATTTTTTTGTGATTTTTTTTTTAACTGAGAGTTTTTGCAAATTTATTTATTTTTTAACTATTAACATCCCACTCAAAAAGTGTGAAACTGTCTCAAATTTGACCGCTCCTCCCAAACAGATGATTCAGTCTGTTGTTGGGTTGTTGAAATTAAATACTGAGCTGATCTTTCTTTCCAAGCTTTTTTAAAGGAAATAAATGTAAACTATAATATGTTATGAATAAATGTATGCTTAATATGATCAATTGAAACTACATTTATTCTTCCGGCAATAATTAGTGGCATGGTCTTCTTTAAATCTCCTTCTGTACACATTTTCTTGTTATTTAAAAAGTGTCAAGAAAATTGACAGGGATTGAACATGATTAACATTAGCTTTGTTCTTAAAGTACAGGTGAAAATGTTGCCCCATTTCAGCTAAGCCTAAACTGGAGTGAGAAAAACAGCTGGCTTTTGATAATATGTTAAATTTATTCTTGTTTTTACAATTATTATTATGCCTCTTTGTAAGGTATAGGTACCACGTTTTATGTCAGAAAGCAATATTCTTGATTTCGTTGTTGTCATTTTTCGTAATGGATAGAAAACTATTGTTAAACATAGTGTGATTTTTAGGCTTCATACAGTTGTTGACGAGTATAATTCAGCTGTGTGAAGCATTTGTCGCTGAGACTTTTCGCAACAGAAACTTTTTTAAACAAACTTTGAACTCACAATGAGTTTTAAAGTAGGCCTAAACTGAGTATCCAATGTCAGAAGTCGGTAAACAAATACGATCCACTGATACCGTATCATATTGTACATCTTACATCAGATGAGGAAAAGGAATGTTGACAACAGAAATTATTTATATAATACTAGAAGGCTCCGCGACCTGCTCGCTTCGCTTACGAACTACCGCAGCGAAGCAAACGCAAACATATTATTGCACTCGGTTATTTTCACGTAAATGACGATTGAGGACAGAGGAACTTGGATCGGTGTAGAGTGGAGGGGTACTTACGGCCTATATCCTGACGCAAGCCCAGTAGAGCCAAAGTTTTTACGTGAATGACCGGATAATATAAATCTTTACTTTCCAGTTAGACTAACAAGGACGGAGAAGATGCGTGTAACACAAATAAGTTTAATGTTATTAAATAGATTCAAACCCAAGCATTGGTATCAGACAGTACGAGCGTCTTTGACCACTGCTCTATTCTATTTCCTTAATCACATATATTATTTCTCAAGGCCATTTTTTTGTCGGTACGCCATAACTTCCTTAATACATCATCAAATTACATGAATGAGGCATCATTTTAAAGCTTTCCTTAACTGCTACACCGGAAAAATTTACAAAATACAATTATACGAAAAAATACAAAAAAAGAAATAAAAAGAATCCGAAAGTAACAGTAATGCAAGATAGTAAGTTGTAGTGATATTTTCCTGACGTTGGCAACACTGATGATAACAATACCCAGCTGGAGAGCTGCCGTTACGCCACTACATTGCTATTTTTAATTAATATACGCACTATACGATACTAAATATACGGTGTGTACTTTAATTAAGTGGGATTTATGTAAGTTCGAATGTGAATGCTTCGCACGGGTCAGCTAGTTATATCTGAAAACAATTCTGTTTTACCTTTTTTACATGTTTGTATTATTTTATTTTATTTATTAACTAACGATTGCAAATAAAGTTTGAAATTAGTTATTGATGTGGAAAATCATTTGCCGGAAATAAAAATATGTGGATACAAAATGGCGGAATCCTCCACTACGGTATGTAGGTTAGCTTTGAACCCAAGACCTTCTAAAGTCATGAGATCACAGAGACTTTACATTGACCTGTTACCGTAAAAGAAATGATTTGCTTTTGTAAATTAATTTCTTCATTCTATTGTCAAATTTTACTGTTTCGGACAGATTCGCTGACGAACGAGTGATCTTTCGAAGGTATTGAAATGTACAAATCAACCACAGATCTCTTATCTGGTATTAATCTACGAAATACATTCATATAATTTTATAACATGAAAATTAGCTGTATTAATCTTCTGCCTATACAAGGTCTTCGCAATAGTACACCTTACGGCATTTAAAAATAATAAATCTAAACATAAAACAAAACAGATGGTATAAATCCATTCAAAGTCTACGGCCGTAAAACCTAACAAATTAATTTATTATATAACCTAACCAACCATGAAATAACCGAATTGCTAACACTTAACCCCCACAAATTAGCGCAGCCCTCCAATATAAACAAAGGACGCGGGGTTCAACCCTTATACAATCAATTTCAACTTTATTAGCCGCCAGATGGTCTTAACTCACCTGTCCCGAAGAAGAGCATTACAGGAAACAGGGTTCGGAAAGGTTATGGACAGTATTAATGTTGATTCTTCTTCATAGAAAAAATAAATTGGGAAAAGTTTGTGATTTTTTTTCGCATTCCGAGCATTCGTGGGCCTTCACTGGTTTACCTGTTATGTACAGTCGGGAGTAAAAGTTGTCCCTTGTTTGGATCGTTCTGCTTCTAAGTATTTCTATTGTACAAACGAGTGTTGAATTTACTTTATATGAATTACTTAAAAGCTTTTATACTCGTAGTATCTAATAATAACTTACTAAAAGCATTTCGAAGTGTACGACCAATGCGTCAGTACTTATTCTAGTGTATTTGTACACAATGTCAAGAGCGCACTTCGTAAAATAGTTGTGCAACTAAAATTTATTCGTAAAATAATTCTTATACAAAACACGCACGATTACTTATCAAATGAACGATTTAGATCAGTTTGTTAGTACTCTTTGATCAGATTAATAACTTTGAAATTACAATACTTTCACTATAATGTTGCAGCCTATCAGATTCGTATAACCTATGGGTCTGGGCATTGTAGTTAATATCAAACATATATATGCAAGTTAGTTTTATTACATTTTCCTCGCTCTTACGATCTATTGATTATAGATCAAAATAATCTATTGATCTTATTTATTCAATATATGTTATGAAGTACTTAGTTTTATTTAAATTCGAAATTTATTTATCTACATTTACAAATGAAAATTAGGGCCTACATGTTTTAACTGTTAATTTTAATATTGTTCTATTTTAATAAGTTGTACTCCTAAAAACAAACCTTCGCGTTTGGTTTAATTTTCTACTACAAGAAACATTTGTATTTCTTTAATTTTTATACGAATTACATTTCAATATGAACACATAATGTCAACCACAATGCACTCTTTTGCCTGAAAACAGTGTAGTGTCATTGTAGGTTCAATATTCCTTATAATTTGTCGCACATTAAAAGTATTAAAGTATGATTCAATTGTTTTTTTCATTGTATTATACTTTATATTGTTTAAATATTATTTTTTAGTGATTTTAATGAGAGGTAAGAAAAGGATGGCAACTGACTCTGTTCATTAGTACTCAACTACAGTGTTCAAGCTTCACAATAATTATTAAATGTAACTATCAGACAACCATAAACAGCTTTGTTGAAATGGGTACAAACATGTACAATTTGTTACCTTATCGTGTAAATATGACGGCCTTAAGAATTATTGTGAAACCTATTCTAGTGGATTTATGTCTTTAAAATGTTAATGTAATTTTAAAATTAATGGAATCTTGTAATCATGTTTAAAAATAATTAGTAAAGTTGTTAACTGTAAGCGATTTGCAATTACGTTGTCGCATACCGTATGTTTTACAGTTATACGAATTATTCTATTCTACGTATATGTGACTGTGTGCGAACGAGGGTGCTTGAAGGCGCCTGTACATGTGTAAATATTTTATTAATCTACCGATTTTAAATTGTAAAAGTTATTTTATTTCTTCTGTTGAATTAATAGCAATTATTTTGTTTAAAAACAGAATATTTCAAAGGATTTTTGTGTTTATTTGTGGAGATGGTACAAACGCATGTCATTAATAGTAGAAGTACATATATTTTACAAAATGTTGTTCTTTGTACATTAAAAGATGGAATTTATGTTGTTTTATTATTGCTAGTAGTTCAATAACGAAGCATTTTATTATTTAAAGCTAACTAATTAATACTAAATAAATCTGGAAGACTTAGTTCATTACACAGGTTCATTGAATAAACAGAACAATTGCGTTTTTGTTATCTTGCAAAACTAATGTATACAAAAAAACCGACTAAAGATTTACATTTTTCACTTTAGAAGATGGAGGTCAGCGTTCATTCATTCCCATCTTCTAACAAGTTGTTTTTATATCTTGTAATTAATTACACTTCTTGTGAGATCATTCATACAGAGATTATCTTTCCGATTTTGAAGATAACGAATATACATTCCAATATATGATTAATGAATCGTAAAAGGGAATTAAACAATTATGTTTGTACCTGAAAGATATAATTAAATCAATTCGCTTGCAATTAATATATTAAGCACTTTTTGCGATGAATGGATTGCGTATAATTATATGACATTTCGAACACAAAGTACAGCTTGAAATTACTT
>JAGFPH010023186.1:0-12101 GCA_018207615.1 Philaenus spumarius
TGAATAAATACTTCCGGAGCCGTATAGTTTTGAAAACATTCAATACTCCCTAAATCACTTTCTGGAGTATTTTCTGCCATTTTTTAGTGTCAATTTGTCAAACTTGGACGAAAACATAAACAATAAACATCACCTGATGATGAATGGATACGAATTACGAATCAATATTTGTGATTCCATAGATATCTGCAGTCCGCATCCCATAGATTATAGATGGCAAATTAAGAAATCAGCTGATGGAATATTTGGTTATTTATAACTTAATAATTATTTAATTTATAAAATCCAATTATATATTGTTCTAATGTAAAAATATAAATTAATACAATTTAAAAAATGATTGTATATATTGTACTACAACCATACTCATTGTAATAGACTATAAACTAATTTTGTTTGCATTGTATATAATACTCATATATAATAATTCATAAAATCTATATAATTATTATAAAAACTACAGTTACGGATTTATTTAGAGTAGAAGTTTTATTTGGTTAAAATAGTTGTTAACGAAAATCTTATTGTTTATTAATAAGTATACGGTACCATATATATAATCAAATCCAGTTCAATACCAAACCGCATAGATAGCGTTGCAGTTCTTTTTAGCCTACAGTGACTAGATAGAGACAGTGTGGCCACATGAAAGCGGCCGCCATGTTTTTCCTAAAAGTAATGTTATCTGCCATAAAGTATAATGTAATTTATTTTCAAAATATTTATAAAACCTTTTGTTTTATTTCATAAAGGCCTCGTAAACAACTTTTTAAATGTTAAAAAGTAGTTAGAAAGCAGATAAGTTGTTTAAAATGAAATAACCTATAAAAAAATAATGATTTAGCCCACTATCACATTTTTTACTAGCCTATGCCGATAGTTGAGTAGCCTACTGACGTTAATTACAAACTAATAAAGCTATATCAAAACAAGTTGCACTATTATTTTCTTTGTTCAATTCTACGTTAAAAAAACATTTTGAAGTTCAATTACATTATTTATGCGGTTTATTTGAATAAAAGTTAAGGTTTTGTATTATTTTCAAGGAACCAAATTTTCAATAATTTGTAGCTATCTGAAAAAGTATTTGACTGGTCATAATGAAATTGTTTTTAATTAAATTTAATTCTCAACTTATAGACATTTTCGTTTTAAAAATTAAAATTTTTCTGAGATAATATTTTCACAGAACAGGATCATAGTATAGGCTACATTCTAACAAAATATTTTACAATCACAGCTACATATAAACTTAGCAACAGTATAAAACTAAACCAATTGTATTTTAATTATTATCCTGTTGTTAATTAGCTTTTTTTATCAATAAATAAATTTTACAAATTAAATATTTTCAAAGTTACACTTTCAGATTTTTACAATGCATTTATTTTCATCTGATTTTTTTTTAAATAAGCGAAGCAATTAAAACTTTCCTATAACTAACTAATTTATTTCTATTTCAATTGAAAGCTAATAATAAAATTAATGTCTCTAACAACAATTTAACATCGAAATTACAATTCTTTGATTTTGAGGTTAGGCAATTCAAGATTTTCAAGTTTAAGTTATTCAAAGCCGAAAAACAGGTTTCATTATTAATTTCCCTCATTATTTCAGTTAGGCCTACTTATTAATGTGATTCTTGCCTTAGATTGTACCTTCACCAAGACTAAAAGAAAGAAAAAATAACGATGACAATTTAATTTGAAAACTATAAACAAACGTAGGGCTAACACGGACGAAATTATAGGTTTGGGCCAAAAACAGTTCTTAAAATTGCGTAATATTAATATTTATTGCATTTATCTTTTCTATTGATAAAAAGGATTAGCCTATGTTATGAACTTTTTAAAATGTTGTAAATAAAAGACTTTTGGTATGTACTTACTTCTGAAATATGCGCGCTGAAACGATTCCGTAGAGTGGCGGGAGTAGCCTAATCTGCTGTCATTTCCTTATTAATTTGGTGCAATATCACATACTTCAACACAAATCGCTTTAAAATAACTACTGTATTACGTTTATTTTAAAGTAAAAACTAACAAATATCTGTTAAAAAAATTGGTAAAGTCGCTTTTACAATATGTGAACGTGAATGAATGTAATGTAAAAAGATACGAATTTAGGAAAAACATGGCTGCCGACATCTTGACCAATAGGAAACAAGACCTCACTTGGCCACACTGTCTCTATCTAGTCACTGTATTTTAGCCACATAAATTAATTCATGACATTTACTGTTAAGATTTTCCTCGCCTTAAGGGTCTGCTCCAGTAAAAACAAAAATTGATTTTTATCCCATAAGAGCAATGTTAAATTTCAAACCATTTATTTCGTTTACTTTTTATCATAAAATTGTTTGCAAGGTCTCATTTTAAGCACAGTCACAATACGCATCCTTCTTGCAATTTCCATTTTTAAAAATTTCTTTCATTTGTCAAGTAACTGACATTTTGAAAGTACAAAGTTTGATATTTTTTCCTAACACAATAAAAAATTAATAATGAAAAATAATTTGCAAGCAGGATCCGAAATTTTATAAAGAATATTCAGTTCTTTTTTTCAACACGCAATTACAAAAGATAGACTTATAAAATGGTTTGAAATGAGGCAATGTCAAAGCGTTCAGCTGCAAGAAATTGCACTGCTTAGATAGGGATACAGTGATACCGGAAGTGCGTTTCCTGTTGCTTTCTCGTTTACTGAAGCAGACCCTTAATATTAAACGTACGTTCATGTAGATTTTCACAATCAGGTTTAAAGTAAAACTTTTGAATTACTCATAACAGTAACGTAATTGCATTTAACTCTATAATTTTGGCAACACATAACATAACTCATTCATAAATCATTTTAGTAAATTTGTGAATGCAAACGTTCTCTTGGTTTTTAGGATTCTACACCACATTGATAACGGAGATTTCTAATAAGTTTCCCATGTCTATAGTCCGAGTGTTACAGCTTCGGAGATTCTTTTTTTGACCACGTTTGAGATGAAAATTTACAGCGCGATTTAAAATAACTCGAATGCGAAAAAAATAATTAAACAAAAGAAATACGAGTTTGACTCGCACGCGAGGATTTTTAACTTTTTAAAAGAATTAAAATTAAGTTATTTTCTTTAGCATTAAATATGTTTTGCACTAATTGTAATTTAACTGATCTACTAAAATACACGGTGATTTTTTAAAACTTACCTCTTGTATTATTTAAAAAACGGAAAGAGATATGCAAAATCTGATCGCGTCACCGTCAAGGGGGGCCAGGCAGAAACCCTATTTACAAAACCCCTTTGTCATCCTCTTATCATACCCATCTCAAAGTCTTGTAATCGACTCATATGGCTTGTGATACATCAAATTGTAGCCCTATAACAATTTGATTTCTGTGGTAAGAACATAAGAATAACAATAAACTAGGTTACGTACCTTGCGTACCGTCAACAGTTCTGTCCTTTAATTGGCGACGACCGGTTTCGGAAGCTTACGCTTCCATTGTCAAGTCATAAGAAATAAAAACATAAACAACAAAAAACACACACCTAACACTAAATAAAATAACACAAAATGTCTAACGTCAATAAATAAAAACACAAAACACACGACACATTTCACGCAAGCTGGCCAGCTACAGTAGTCGTACCAAACTCGTACCAAAAACGAGTTTGGTACGACTACTGTAGCTAGACATACAGACTAGAGGGTGCCGCCCCTGCTTGCTTCGCTTGCCAACCCCCGCGGTGAATCGCGTCGAAGCAAATGCAAACAGGTTGTTTTATAAATAGGCTCTACTATTAAATTCTAATAAGTCTTATTTATTTTTAATTAGGATGTAACGTAGTGGTTTCTTATTTTTATATTCCTTAATCTATTAGGGGTTTAAGAAACTATAACAATCAAAATTTGTACTACATTTTCACCCCTTTGCAGCATCCGACAAAATTTCAATCTAATATGATGTCTTTTTTATGTATGTCGTAAGAAATAAATGTAAACATTTTCATCTTACTAACTTTAAGGAAAATATAACAATTAATGTTTATTGTTTTGGGGGTTGTTTTTACATTTTCACCCCTTAGCAGCACGCGACAAAATGCAAATCTAGTTTACTTTTTCTATGCATCTTGTAAGAAATAAATGTACAAACTTTCAGCTCTCTAGCTATAAGGAAAGTATAACAATTAATATTAATGGTTTCAGTTGTTGTTTTAACCCTTAAATCAAAATTTATTCTAGCCTATGTTACTCAAGGATAGTGTAGTAGCTTTTTTATTAGTAAAACTATTTTTTCAATCGATTCTGTTCGGTTTTTTTTTTAGTTCCAGAGATTACCCCCTACATAAATTAACAAACAAATTTGACTTCTTTATAATATTATTAATAATAACCCCAAAGCTAAGACGGTAAATAATGTCAAATGTTCAAACCAAATTATTTTTTATATTTTGAAATAGCAGTTATAATAAAGGTTAAAAGAACCAGCAAGGCTCAGGTCTACACTTAAAAACGTAAACTAAAACTTAGAAATTTAAATAATCCGTTCAAAGTTTGAAATCAGCTGTTAATTGAAATATTGGAGCAAACAGCTGTTTTATCTGTTATTTTATTCAATTGGTTGCTGTGGTAATAAATGTAAATACATGTGATGATTCATCAGTCTAGGCCTAACCTAAGATTTTTCCGACTAAATTTGCAAATATTGAAATAAAAAAGGTTTTTTATCAAAATGAATTACAGCCTATGTTACTTAGGGATACTGCAGCTTTTTATTAGTAAAACTATTTTTTTCAATCAGTTCAATAGTTTCAGAAATTACCTCCAACATAAAAAAAATTCACACGTTGGAAGTTATAACTTCTATGACCAATTTATATTTTTATCAGTATTAACATTAGAGGTGAATAAGGGTTAATATATTGTCAAAAAATATTATATCATATTTTGAAATTTCATAGTTATAATATTATAATATAATAATTATAATATAATAAGCATAATATTATTATAGTTATAATATTTATTATTGTACTATAATAATATTATAATTAATTATACTAAATATGCGAAAAATAGTAATCATTATAATGTAAGCAGTATTTATTTAGTGACTAATGATTTTGAGTGAGGTATTAGTGTATGCACTCTACATAGAATTCTAAGAATAATTCTAATGTATAATTCCTTATTATTATAATTATTATAATCCCTTATAGCTTATAATTATTATAATTATCCCTTTCATATTGAACTATTCTTAGAATTCTATGTAGAGTGCATACAGTAATATCTCACTCAAAATCATTAGTTACTAAATAAATACTGCTTACATTATAACGATCACTATTTTTCGCGTACTTAATATGTGGCATACTGTACCAGTTATCCCTTTTGATCTTATTGGGAATCACTAGTCAGCGTGTATTTGCACCGAGTTAGTAAATTTTTGGGAGACGTGACTGGAACTGTCGATGCAAATGGTCGATACCCGTATACCCAGAGCAATTTATTAATTATCAACCCTAATTTAACCGATTGCCTTCAGCCGTACCCTGCAAATCCGACTCTCCCAGCTTTTAACAAGCGCTTAATTAATTAATATAAATCTCAACTATTACACTTTAACTTTAACTAAATCACTAGTCACCATTTGTACACGATAGGCTTCTAACCGAACCGAACTTATTACCGCTTAATATTCGTTACGAGTGGGCGATAGGTTATAATCTCACGTTACGCGATTACCGATTATATATGACTTAATTACATTTGCTTATGGCATATTAACGAAGGATTACAGTGAGCGTAGAACCTCGACACCGACGGACGTTTTACCTGCCGCTTACGTCTAGTTGATAGGTCGGCGCTCGGCACTACACTGGCCTCTAACTCAATGTCAAGTTGCAAGGTCAGTTCTGACGCGCATGCGCGCAACTAGTTACATTTAGGTAACGGAGTTCGGTAACTCGTTACAGATTCCCCTTGCGAGAAAAAAAAAAAAAAAAAAATTATTAATTTTAGGTGAGGTATTGGGGGTTTGAGGATGGTAGGTTATGGCAGATTTAATAAACAATTGAATTATCTGCAAATATAAAAAAATAGACGCCCTAATCGCGACCAGACTATAATTTGAGGATATTATATTGATTCTACTGGTTTTTACACTAGGGAGGCATAACGAATGCTGTATTCTCCCTGGCACTTGCTTTTTTGATGTTTTACGGTACGTTGATAATTTGATTATGATAAGGTATGGATTCTTATAATATGGTGAAGGTTTTGGTGTTTGGTAAATAGTTTAGGTTAATTCTATTATTTTCGTGGTGATGATAAATTTTGATATGGCACATGCCTTTGATTTATATATCCCCTTTTTTTTTTTTTTTGTTCGGGATGTACAATTAAAAAGTTATTAAGCTAAAGAGTGATGGAATAGCTTGAGGTTATAGGGTGAATTTGGTGGTTTTTACATGTAATACTAATAACTAATTTTGGTTGGTACTTAACTTATATTTTTAATCTATGGTTTTTTAGGTGGGAGTATTATTGAGGATTAAGTGGCATGGTTGAAGGATGGATTGAAATGTTTTGAGATATTATTATATTTTGGTGTAGGAAAAATTTGAAAGGAGTAATATTATTTAGGAGAAATTGGTTGTAGTTGAATTTATGAAGGGATTAATGTAGAATTGGGATTTAGTAATAAAAAGGATAATTTAGGATGGGTGTAAATTCGTTTGTTGACTATTGCGTAGGAAGAAAAGTTGTAGATGTATATGCTCAATAACCAGCAAGAAAGAATGATGATGTTGCAGTTGCTATCGAAATTTAATACTTTTTATGGGTTTTTGTAGATTTTTTTTGTAGTTTTTTTTTTTTTTTTTTTTTTTTTTTTTTTTTTTTTTTTTTTTTTTTGGTAGTTTTTGTAGGTTTTGTAGGTTCGTTTTTGACTCTATTGGTTGTTGATTTTCCGCTGGGCTTATTTACTTTGAGTCATATATGTGGCAGTTCTCGATGATTTATTTCTGTTGGTGATGATCCTTACGAATTTTGGTTTAGGTAAGGTATTGTGATAGTTTGGTAATTTAGTTTGAGGTTTTGAGGTTGGTTGATTTATGGACTATTTGGTGTTTGGTTTGTTTTAGGTTTATTTGTTAGGTGAGGTTATTTTTAGAGTAAAGGTTAGGTAATGGTGTAAATTAGGTATTTAGGTGTATAGGTTTTGATTTATTGTAAGTAATCTATTTGACTTATGAACTAAAATTTTCTCTTAAAACTATTGAATTTACTAAAGCTATCTTAAAATTAAATTACCAAAATTGTTCATCACCAATGACGCGACATGATTGAGATAAATTGAAGTTATATATTGTTAGGTTTGTTGGGTAAAGGATGGTTATAAGGTTATTGGGTTTTCGCGTTATATAATAAAAGCAAGTGCGGTGATTAGTGCAGAAGAAAAATATAAAATTGGGTGTATACGCTAAAGTTAATTGATTTATAAGAAAGATGACCAAAAAAATATACAAACATTAAGACACAAACAAGAAAAAACACAAAAACCAATATATGGTTTAATTACTATTTAGGGCACAGTTTCTGCTGGTAGGCTGAAACTGGCGAAACGACAACCATTAATAAACACAAAAATGTTTATCATGAGACACAACAAAAATATCAATATATACATGGAATGGATAGAATATAGGAATTGGGATTAAAATGTACAAGTCGAGGCACGAAATTAAATATATTACCTTTGGCCTGCGCAAGATCAATTGAAAAGAATTGTTGTTTCCCTGAACATGGCATTTTTTGTAAACTTACGTCGTGTTATTCGTTGCTTACGTGGAATTCGACGCGTCGTCCTGGATTGGATTATCTCGCATCGATTGATTCGCACGGTACGTTGTAGAGCACGACGTAATTGAGGGATGGGTACGATTTATTTCGAAATTAACTTAAATACTATGACGAGTTCTTAAATACTAAATCCGTACATGTATATAGATGTATATATAAAACTAACTTATAAACTAGACAGACCAGAGTGGTAGATAGATAGTAAAGAGAGAGTAGATAGTATAACAAAATGTTGTAAGTTCTGATGTGGGTGGATAGATGATTTGGGATAAAAAAAATTTGATGTAAATATTGTTGTTGACTCTAAGTTAAGGAAGGTTTTGAAAGGATGCAAATATAAAGATTCTCTGGTAGTTGGCCATAACTACTTTTTCCAAAAGTCGTCATCATTTCCAAATATCTCCGATGTAAAGCTCATAACAATTATTTGAGAATAAAAAAAAAATGTGCAATGAAGTTAATATTATATCCAATGAACAAAATTAAAAATAATAGTCTAAGAAAAGGAGCTGGTTACACACGGCGATACATATAAAAACGACTGGACGTTTGGTGAGACCTTATAAATGTAATGGGAAAAAAAATTTTTGATGGATCTGAAAAAAGACTCTAATCATCGAATAGTTGTTACGTCATGTTTGGTAGAGGTAAGCCCTCGTAAGAGATTACCCAAGCCATACCTAATCGACCGAACGAAACCATCGATAGATTAGAGGTGTGTGCTATTGTTATAAGTTAGAAGAATGAAGTAGGAAGTAAGAAATAGCTTATAATCTAATATCACCGATCGGAGCCAGGTGTTCGGCAAAGGCAGGTCGGTACGATCGGGTTGCTAATTAGACTGGGGGGGTTTGCTATATAGTGTCCTAGAATTGGCTGGGTCGATTGATAATCCTAAGAGTATGAAATTTTTATAAGGTTAAATAAAATTGATTATTCTAAAAAATTTATCCCTTGTTAAATACTGTAATGTTAATTATGTTATGTTAATTAGGACACTATGTAATCCGTTAGTTAAGAAAAAATTTGGCGATTCGTAATCGTCGATATTGATTTTGATCAATTTTATATCAAATAACGTTGTTATAAATTTATTGTAGGATTTTATCTGTGCAACTATTTTTGGCTTGGTTTTAATTTTTGGGAAAATCGGAAGTTCGAATAACGCGATTTCACCGGTTGGGTTACAACGTTTAATGAGGTTGATTACTGAATTGACATTAACTCGTAGTTGCTCGATGCTTTGTTGTTTGAGCAAGTCGTTGGTGCCGAGAATTAGACTTGTAAAGTTATTTGGGAAAATTATTTTTCTGTTTGGCTTTATATAAAGTTTTATTTTAGCACAAGTCGCTCCTGGCAACCCATGGAAGTACACTTTGGTTAACTGGTTATGGTTTTGTAATTGGTAGTGCCGGCCTAGTCGAGTAGTGTGACTATCTCCGATAAAAACTATTTGTTTAGGTTGGGTCATAACTGTAGAACCGTGGTTACCTGATCGCCGCTATTTGGTGATATTAATTATAATGTAATCATTATTATTTTTATTTGTTGTAGGCTATATGATTGTCTAGGTGTGGCTGTAGTTTTGAGAAATAATCAATCCGGAGCAATGTTATTATAAACTATATTGTCAGTTACTATTATTGATCTAGGACGAAAAATATTTATTGAGATAAATTTGTTTTGAACTATTGTTTCATATAAAGTATTTACTAAAATTATTTAAAAGTTTGGCTTTATTTAAAATATATAAAGATTTATTAAATATTGTAGGCTGTAATATGCATTTGATGAGGTAGCTGCAATTCTGAGGGACGTAAATACCTAAAAACTGTTTATAACTGTAAATAACTGAAAAAAAATTTTCTGAAAACAACAAAATACAAAAATAGACAATTATTTACTTGTAATCACCAGCTCAATCTGAAAATGGAAAGGCCGGGTAGGCTTGTAGGAATTGAATTAAATATGAAGGTAATAATTTGCAAAAGTGAAGATTATATAGCAGTATAATACCTGTAAACAATAGGTTATAAACACACAAAACAATTTACCTGCGTTCGGTTACTTATATCGTAGCTCCAGATGTCCGGGACGTTTCAATACCTTGGCTAAATAATATGCTGTAAACAACCTATTTATGGGTAATAAGCTTAATAATAACTGTTGTAGCTTATTTATTGGTTAAATTGAACAATATTTAATGTGCATTTACTTTGGGTCAATTGTTAAGGTGTAACAAAATTATAATTTTATTTGGAATTATTTTTGTTTAAAAATTATTGAATATTATTTGAAACTATTTTTGGAATGTTATTAATATTGAGGCTGTAGAATTATAATAATGTGATCATTGATTGAATTCATTGTACAAAAATATATTATCTATAAGTAGAGAATTAGGTTAAGTATGGTTTAACTATTTCAAAATTATTTAAGATTAATTAAATTAGTCAATGTTTTTTGAAAGTACTGTAATTTGCTGTAATGTTGTAATACAGTTTTGATTTAAATGTCAGTGTTACAATTCAGTTGAATTAGAAATAAGATTTAGATTTCTAAAAAGGGAAAATAGTTAGGCTATATGTGTTTGAGTATCTGAGTATAGGCCTAATGTGTCTATCACTGCGTTGTAATGAACAAGCTGTTATGTTTGTAGGTTATAGGCCAATGAGTAGTACAAGATATTGTATCACTGTTAACTACCAGGTGTAGGCCATATGTGGTCTGAAATGGCTAAAAGGTGTATATATTTTGAATAATTTATGTAAAATTACGTCACCTGTAATACTATCAAACAGTATTAACAAAATTATTGAAGTATTTCCAACACCATGCTATATTGAATACCATTTCAACATGCATAATTGGCAGAACTATTGTATCAATGCAACATGAGTAGTTATCAGACAATATATTACAAGGACTGTATTGTATTAGACTAGGCCTAAAAATTATTAACACCTATTTTATCTATGAAACACTGAAATATGCAAAGTAACTGGACAATATCACTAACACTGTAAAATATATATTGTTTGGATGGCCAAACTAAGAAAGAGTACTATCAGCTGTCAGTTGTATGACACAAACATGGTAGGCTATAAATCTGTATCATTAATGTGTGTTTTATCCTAAAGTATTGTAACAGTAACAATATTTTCAATGAAAAAAGGATTACTATTTGAAAAATAGCAAGTAAATTATTATCCAGCACAATCACTGACAAAGAGACACAAAATTGGGTTGTTGTTGACAGATATAATATTTTTAGAGTGTCAGAGCTGAGTTATTTGTTATAGGCCTACTATGAATTAATTATTTTGGTAGAAAAGTTTATAAAAGGCCAGGTTACACATTCACTATATGAACTTGGTGATTTGACAGACCAAATGTTGTAAATAACACTATATATGTGGGAAAATTATGTGTAATGTGGTGCCACTATTGTATGCAGACTGGTGCAGGCTAGGCCTAAATGTATTATGTTTATAAATTTTGCAATGAAATTATATAGATTGGTATGTTTATAGTTTATTGGTTAGGGTGTTGTTATGTAACAAAACACAAGTACGTTTTACCAAAGGTAATCTTAAATTGGTTAGGCCTATTAAACAATATTGAGTGTCACTAGATGTTTATGTGTACATGAAACTTTCTTTGAGAGGTTAGGTCACTTAAAGTTCTTTTTGGTAGACTCTCAGTTCAGTAATTTGACTTCCAAATATGAATAAAATAAGGCACTGCTTAATACAATATAATAATAATAATTCATGTACTCACCAATAAAGCAGGAATCATAAACAAAAGAAACACTATACCAACCTTCTGACTCACACTAAATGGGACTAGGTGTAGAAATTAATATAAGGCAAAATTTAACGGCGAAAGTGTATAATTAATATCATAATATTCGTTGATAAAATTTATTATTAAAAAGATTAGTTCGGTTAGTTGGTGACTAGCTTGCAAAAAATAAGAAACGTGGTTTTTACCGGCGGAAGTGATGACGTATTTGGTAATAGGCAAAGTCGGACATGAATAAAGTTGCTTTTTAGGGTTAATATCGATGGAAATTGATAGATAAAAATTAATTATTCCGGGACGTAACCTCGCTTCTGTTAACATTTAATCCGGGACGTAACCTCGCTATGCCACCATTTAATCCGGGACGCAACTTCGCTATGCTACCATTTACTGTACCAGTTATCCCTTTTGATCTTATTGGGAATCACTAGTCAG
>JAGFPH010023187.1:0-12101 GCA_018207615.1 Philaenus spumarius
TTGACCTGTATTTTGATTACACATGTGTCACCTTCGAAAAGGTTTGCAAACAAATATATGTGGAACCAAATATAGTTAACTTATCATTTCTCTCGCAAAACTCTCATTGCTTTGAGCTCATCACTTAACGACCTGGAATAAAAACCTAAATTAAATTTAGGTATTAAAAAAAAAAGAATTATTACAACTTAGTTACATACCTGTAAAAAGGACGACGATCTTCATTTTTGTAACACTCGGCGAAGTATTCTTTTAAATTTTAATTTGACATAAGATCAATCAACTCAAGCTGAAGTTCTGTACAAGCATCTTCAACTTTCTATTTAAATGGATTTTGGAATAGGTTGATCTTTTCTGATGTAGTTGCTTCATCAAAGTCTGAAAAGCGAGTTTTAAACTCCTCACGTAGTTTTGAAATAGCTTGTGCTGCATATTGAGATGGAAACGGCACACTTGTTTCACTAGCAAAGTTTTTGCAAGTTTCAAAATGGTCCAAAACTGTTTTTCCTACTTGTTTTTCAAAAAGTACTAGTTTCAATCTGAAAGATTTCACGTGATGAAACAAATCGTTCACAAACGAACTCTTGCCTTGAAGTTTCAAATTTAAAATATTAAGATGTGTGGTAATATTAACAAGAGATACAAGTTTCCATAGCCACTGATCACTTAAAAGCTCTTCTACTGGCTTGCCCTGTTCAATCATAAAAATGTAAATTTCTTGGGGTAGCTCAAAAAACCTCATAAGCACCTTTCCTCTGCTTAGCCAACGCACCTCACAATGATATGGGATGCCTGGGTACTGGCTTTCTATTTCTGACAAAAAGTTCTTAAACTGTCTGTGTTTAAGAATGTGGTCTGATGTAATTTACAGTTTTTACCACTTCTTCCACTATTTCTGACACGTCATGGGTTTTCCCACACAGTGCTTGTTGGTGAACAATGCAGTGTAACACCATTGGTTTTTCCCTTTCTGCACTTTTAACAGCATTGCACATGTGTCCTACTAACCATGTTTTATTGCCACACATATTTTTTCCACAATCTGTAGTCACACCTTTTATTTTTTTTAAGGGTAGTTTTAGTTTGAAATATTACCACTCACTTTGGAAAAAATATTTTCTCCAGTAATATTAATTTCCATTGAATAAACATCTGCTAATTCTTCGGTTATCTGAAAATCACTGTCAATACCTCTAATGAAAAAAAGCACTTGGGCTGAATCTGATACATCCGTAGATTCGTCTAGTGCTACTGAATACCATTCAAAATTTTGCATGCATCCTCAAATTGGTTTGTAATGTCAGCACCAATATCTTCAGTTCAGCGAGCTACCGTGTTTGCAGACAGGCTGATCGCATTAAACATGGATTGCTTTTTCTGGACACAACTCTTCAACTGCCTTTTGAATGCAAGTTTTTACTAACTCTCCATCAGTAAAAAAGGCTTACCAGCCATAACCAAAGCGTGGCAAATTTTAAAACTTGTCCTAACGGCAGCTTCATTTTGGTGTGTGTGCCTAGTAAACACCTCTCGTTGAGATTTTATTGATTTCTCTAAAAACAATATTTTATCAGAACGAACCTGACCTTTTAACTCAGCATACTTACTTGTCAAAAGTTTGGTTTAATAATGCCTTCTGATATTGTGGTCTTGTATATCCATATCTGAACTGTGGAATTCTTCTCTGGGGAGATTCGTCAGTTCGGAATATGCAAAGGGTTTTTGTCTTGCAGAAAAAAGCTATACGGCTTATGGCAGGTCTTAAAAAAGCTGAGTCATGTAGGGTTGCTTTTAAAGATCTTGGAGTTCTTACACTTCCGAGTATATATATATTTGAGGTGATACTCTACTTTAAATTTAAATGTGATCATATCCAAAATAAAGATATACACAGTTATAGTACCAGGCAAGCTAATAATTATCGTGCTAGACAGCACAGACTAAATCTATACAGCAAACTTCCTGCACAAGCTGGTGCTAGACTGATAAATAAGCTCCCACAGAGCATTAAAGATTTGCAGCATTTTTTACCCTTTAAAAACAGCCTTAGACAGCTACTTTTGTCTAGATCTTTCTACTCTGTGGAGGAGTTCAGCAACAGAGTGTAGCCGGCATTGAAATCATTGGATGTGTTCTCCAATTTTAAATTAAATGTTAGTTGTAGTTTATATGATTGTTTTAAATTATTTGTTATATGTTTTTAATTGTTCGAAACGAGATTGGTATAAAATTGTTATATGTTGTAGTATTTAAATCAACTATTCTATTTAAATTATGAATATTATATTTTTAGTTTAATTTTAAATTTTATTGCTTGTTCCCCGCTTTAATAGTTACGATTTCTTGTCTTTGTGTAATTGTGTTTTAAATTATTTGTTAACTTATATGTTTTTAATTGTTCGGGTGTATAAAATTTGTTTGGTATAAAATTGTTATATGTTGTAGTATTTATACTAATTATTCTATTTGAATTATGAATATATATTTTTGTCAATTATTGTAATATTTAAAAATGTTAATTTATATTGGACGTAGCCTATGCAAAAAAATGTCTTTTGGCTTTAATAAAAATGAAATGAAAATAAAAATAAAAATGAAATTGTATTCTTTTAAAACTGCTATTTTCTCGCTGCTAATTAAACACAAAGCAGCATTGCTATGCTCAATCACAAAATAGTCATTACGCCACTTTTCACTGAAAACACGGCACTCACTGTCAACTTTCCTTTTCTTTAGGAGACCCCTGCTGTACAGTGACATCACAGATATATCACCAACTATGCGTGGCCATGATTTATTAATTTTAAAATCATCAAATTTGTTAAATTATAAATTTTTTACCTACTTATCGGGGTTAATTATATACAACACGAATAGTTGTAGGTACAAACTATGATTCCCAAAATGAATATGGTTCTTAAACAAACGCATGTTTTTGTAAAAGATTTTGTTTGAATTAATATCCATAAAATATGATAAAAGGTTGAGGTTAAGGTCCTTGACCTTCCGAATCAGACATACTTACTTCAAATACAAGGCCACCCTACCAACTGAGCTATACCGAGTCCACTGTCTAATCTTATAAGAAAAGATGTTTGTAAATATAAATTCTTTAAATTTTAGCTTAGCAACCTAACCTTACTTTAAAAATAATAAACATACCATTCACAATTGATCTCTTGTTCTTTAAAATCCATGTTCTCATTCATCTCGGAATCATCTATGACTTCTTGATTACTTTTCTTTTCTTCTTTAATCTCATCTGGTACAAAACAAGTTTTGTTATCTATCATATCAAGAAAACTTTCTTCTTCTTTAATTTCACTACACAAACTTTCTTCCTTAACAAATTCAGGATTTTGGTCTTCAATTAGTTGAAAGCTCACTTCTTCTTCTTCTTTTATTTCTTGTTTGATTATCAACTCTTCTTTATCAATTTCCATGATTGAAACCTGCAACCAAATTAAGCTTTTAAGTCACTTTCTAAAATATAAACAAAACTTTGCTGAAACAATGCTTCATACTATGAACAGTTGTCAAAGTATAGTTTCCAACCCATTGAACTGAATTAATACACCCGGAATGCAAGTGTAGTGGAGTTTTAGAAGCAAAAAACAGTCCTTCCCCTTCCGCTTGGAGGTCAACTTCATCAACTATGCGATTTCTGCCGCAAAATATTTTAATTCGCGGACTCATTAACACGCTCCTAAATCACACAGGGATCATCCGATTGTAATTAAACTTACATATTTCTTACCTGGAAGAATTGAGGATTCCAACGGAGTAAACAACGTACAGATCAGTCAGTTAACAAATTTATAAAAATATAAAATATCTGATTGTAATTAAACTAATATATTTCTTATCTAGAAGAATTGAGGATTCCAACGGAGTAAACAACATACAGATCAGTCAGTTAACAAATTTATAAAAATACAAAATATAATCAGCCAGAAAAATCGGAACATGTAAAAGTTACTAAGCATAAACTTTTTTTATTTTTGGGGTAGAAACAAACTTCAAGCAAGAAGAATTTGGAAATGAGTTGATTAAAATCTTTTATTAAAACCTCTTTTTATACGGTCTTTGGTTTTCTCAAATTTAAAGGTTAAACGTGCGCTTTCGATATCACCACAACCTTTATTCCATATCCTTTCCCATGCTTGGAAGTTCCGCAATATCTTCTTACTTATTTCTCAGTAGCCTATATCTCAAACTCTAGAAGGTGGTTGACGACTATGTATTTATTTATAAGTGCTGTACAGTACTAACTGAACAAACCACTGGTGTTATGGACTTTTTAAACCAAGTTAATAGTGGTAAGCTATACAAAGCATCTGATGATGTTTTAAAAGTTGTTTTTGTCACAAAACACTGAAACACTCCAGTGAAAGTAAAGTTTGTGATATTCCTCATCTTGTAAATTACTTTGGTGGCAACATTTGTTGTTCACATCCGATCACCTCCCCTGGTGATGATCAACATGAGTTACAACCAGTAAATAAGATTTGCTATTTTTTTTTTGGCTATGATTTAGCCCGGATTCAATCCATGGATCAAAATAAAGCATCAATAACTGCATTTAATAAGGCAGAAATTAAATAACTTGTTTTTGGAGTACGCCCACTTTCGTATGCTGGTAAGTCTGCTCCCCCTCCAGGTGACTCATCTCTAGCTAGCCCTTCTACCGCTTCGTTCTCTTATCTCTTTCCTTGCAGTTTAAGCTATGGAAAATCCTTTTTCTTCGTAACTCTTCCAGGGTTTCCCCGATTTTCCTGAGAGTGACATATTTGGATTCAGCTCGTCGTTGTCTTTACGCACGAACTCGAGTGACGTTTGTACGACTCTTGGTTCGCGTACACGACCCGCGCGCGTTTTTCCGCGGCGATTTTTCCCGGAAAAGTCTTAGTTTTCTGTTTCTTCCAGTTTTTCTTTTACACTTCTTTTTGCCTATTGGTTTCTGTTAACTAGCCGGATTTTCACTTTGTTCCTTCTTCTGGTTGTCTTGCTATGGAGTTAGGGATTTCAACGCTTTTTTAAAAACTGGGGTTTTACTTTACTCCCGAAATATATTTCAAATACTGGATTATTTTTACATAACTAGATTTCTTACATGCTATTTACCATTTTGGGTTAATAAAAATTTAAGTTTAACTTTTTATTTGGCTGTAAAGGTGCAAATTCTATCACCTTTTTCCTTTTATAAAATTTTAAGTCTTTCTTTTTAATTTTAAATTATGTTTATCATTACTATAACTTGTTTTGGTTAGAATTTAAAAAACTTTTTTTTTTTTACCTACTTTTGTACCTTTCGAACTTTGTGAATTAACATTAACTTTCTTATTTAACAAAATTTCGCTAAAACTTATTTCACCTTTATTTTAGGCCTTTTTAAGAAAAGCCTAAAAAACCTTTTCTTTTTCAATTTAGAGGAATTTTGAATTTTTTCCCATACTTTGATAGCTTGTATCTTACGTTACTGAGTGATTTTATATTATCTAATCTTGCAGTAAATACACCCGCGGTTAGCGTAATGCATTTCCTGAAGATTTTTATTTTTTATTTAAATCCTGGATTTTGGCTCCCCGAAAGAATCTTTAAGTCATTTTTACAAGTTCCCATTCCTTTACGAACAGGCAGGGTCCAAGAGTTTAGTTTGGCCAGATAACGACCAGCCCGCGTTAACATGATTGTCGTGACCTACATTCAGCTTCAACCCGCGGCAAGTCCAGATTATTCAAACTTATAAAATTAATTATAAATTCAAACTCAGGACCTACAACGAGTTTTGACCGTTGTAGTGTTTATTCTTATATTATAATAAAGTATCATTTAAAATTGGGTTTTAAATTCATTTTGAATATTAAACTCTTCCCTGTGTCATTTTACATGCTATATGTTGGTTCTACTTGTGATTGAGTTTATTAATTAAAACAGCAGAAATGAAACGATAACTATTTCCAAAATAAAAGCAAGAGGAGCTTCTATAGACCACTTCCTGCCTGTAAAATAATAATAAGTCATAGTTCAGCTTGTTAATGTAATCAAAGTGTGTTATAACAAAGCGTCGCGTCAGTTCACTGAAGTTGTGAAGACTGAACCGAGAAATGCAATGCGAATTGGTTGAGCGCGGGAAACGTTGTTACCATCTCTAAAGAACAAATAAATCATTTTATAAAAAATTTTTTGGGATAAAAATTGTGGATCAACTAATTATCTACAACTTTCCGCTGGAAGTTTCTATTTAACCCAAAAAAACAAACAAAGTTTATGCTTAGTGACTTTTTCGTGTCACACTTTTAAAACACTAAATATTTTTCATTACGTACTATAAATCAAAAAATTACCAAACTACAAGACGTTTATACTGCTATATTCTGTAGTTTATGCGATAAATAATAGCCTATATACATTTTATTCTAATTACATGAATCTGGTGAGGCGCAAAAGCGTGTAAACGACAGAGGTCACAATGCTGAAATCCACTTAGCGGCCAAGAGTTACTATCAATGAGTAAAGGTAAAGACCGTTTTCTTGAAAATGGCCCGCGCGTTCCAGGTGTATTAATATAGTTCTATGGTCCAACCGGAAAGACAGTCTTAAGACCATTGCTCTCTTAATGGGGATCAAGAAGTAAAAACTTAAAATGTTTAATATTATTAATTAGTACTTGCCTTAGCAATCCTTTAAAGTTTTATCTATCGTTTACAGCTGTTTCACCTTTTCATATTCAGGCATCATCAGAACGATTACAAAAACATTTTTCAAAGTTACACTTGTGTAGATGAAAAGGTGAAACAGCTGTAAACGAGAGATAAAACTTATATAAAAGGATTGCTAAGGCAAGTAGGCTACTAATTAATAATATTATATTATTAGCAATCGGATATGACTACAAGTACAATAATGGTTAAAATGTTTATTTAGGCATTTAATTAATTTAGTTTTTCTTGTACAAATTATTACCATTTAACCTTTTCTTTTACAAATATATGAGCATTTTAAGATACTTAACAATAACTTTGATTTAAAAAATGTGTTTTATAATTAACTATGTTCAATCAATTTTTGAGTATTCTCTTATTAAGATATTACTTAAAACTTGGCTAGGCCTAAGTATAAATTGATATAATTTTTATATATATATATTTATATTGAATTATAAAATATTTTAACATATGTAGGTAGATACCACGACTTAACTCTCCAAAAAATGTTTACAAAAAGCTAGTGGATATAATGTAGGCCTACAGTAATTCTGTGTAAAATTTACAATACACATCCCACAAATGCGGCAGTGATGTCATCCTATTTGAACAAACTCATTTTATTGCATAATCGTATTGAATTCGGTATATTTTTTTAATTATTTTTTATTGTTTCTTTCATTTTCTTATCTTGCCTTAGGCTAGATTCAAATTAAACACTCCACAACACAAAATAGAAAAAATATTCTAAACAGCAAGGGTTTGAAAAATACAAGTAGGCTAATGCATTTGAGAAAAAAACTTTAAGTTGCTATATTTTTAAGCTAATTAAGTTCAAACATTTATACTAGCTCAGTAAATCAATGTTACAATGCTGACAATATATAAGATTACCGTACATACAACAATAAATATTAACAGAAATTTAACAATTTTATATTCGAAAAGTTTAATATATTTTCACAAATATGATTACATTTCTAAAGTTCGTAAAACTCATTTTTATTCAAATGAAATATGTAATACCTAGCCTTTACTAACAACAACATTTGTTTTTCTGATGTATAGGCCTACCTATTTATGGTGACTTGTATCTACTATACACAAGTGATATATAAAATTTACTTATATATATGAAAATATACATTTACCATCACTATAAGTATGCCTATGCTCGAAAGTTGGCCAATCATTAACGTCATCAAATTGAACTTTTTCTTGGATTTATAACAGATTTATAAAAATTCCCGATGAAAATAAACTTACCCTCATAGGATAGTTTAGGAAGTGTGAATTCCGATTTCTTTTATTCTGTCTACGTTTTTGGAGTTGGCTTTTCCAATTTCTAAGCATTTAACTTTGGAATTGAATTCCTCACAAGCAGAGCAGAATTCAAAGCTAATATTAATATTAATTCGTGGGTATCCAAAGCTAATAATATTAAGTTCTGTTTGAAAGATTTTTCTATAGTTAAAAGGATACCTTTACATCTTGATGATTTTCCTTAAACAGTTTAGTTTATTCATCTTTCTTAAATTTAAATCTTGTAAATAAATTCATTTCAAACCTTTCAACCAATAATGATTGTTTCTAGATGCAAAAGATTTAATTGTGGTTTAGAATGAAATCCAGCACATCATCCTTAATCCTGTGTGGTCTTATGTCATGTTTACCTTGCTTGCTTTTGGGGCTAAATTCAGTGGTAGCAAGTGCAGTACAGAGACGTTCTAATCGTTTTTGACCAACACCATGACTAGAACATAATGTTTTTTTACAAACTTATACTCGTCTTACCAAACAGATTATACAAACTTATAATCTGGTCACTATTCTTACCTCGAATTCTGTATTTAAAAGATGCTGAATTAGTTCTAGCATCCACTTCTGGTTTCCTATTACGTCGTCGAGCCACAGGAAGCACAGACATCATGCAACAAAGGGATTTTACTTCCCATAAGATTAAAAGGTTGAAGTATGGAGTTTTTTACTGAAACTGGTACAACTTTGTGGGATGGGGAATACAGTGAAGCTACTGTGGCAACACTGGTTTATGGTTAAATCAAAATAAAGACTGAAATAAAGTACAGCAGATGTTTACTTACATTTTACATTAAGAGCCAAAAATAAAAGAGAGAGAGACAGAAAAAGAAATTAGACGTAGGGGAGAGTGTTGTACCTAAGGACAGTTACAGTACCTCTGGACAGTTGTAATTGTTGTTAAATTTGAGGGTATTTCAGTTTTTTCTATCTACTCTTGTAAAGCAGCAGCACTGACAACCATTCAGGTGGAGGGAATTTGTTCCATTTTGACAATGTCTGCTGTTATTTAAAAAAATTGTTTTACATCATAGAAAGTAATTTTTTTGTTATTATTTGTTAAATTTTAGGTCATTTGTTTTCTGTAGTTATTATAACTATAATGAGCCATTATAATCTAAAAAATGTGCTCTTTTTAGCAATATAATCTTTTCACTTAATTTTTAAACTAAAAGTTTGTTTAGGCCGTTTTTATTTGATAAGTGCTGTTGTTGTACCTTTGGACAGTGCTGCTGTTGTACCTTTGGACAATGTTCTGAAAGGCAAATTTCACTCTTGTCATTTAATGTTGATTTTAGTTTACTTACTTCACATTAATTATTAAGGTGTTTACGATTTGCTTAATATGAGGTTATTGCAAAAATTCCTTTCTTATTCATCTTTGTTTTATTATCAATAACAATAGTCGGTAAAGATGGAGAACGGCGTGACCAGAGGTTTTTAAAAATTTCGTCATATTATGAAAGAACACATTAAACTGATCATAAAAACAACAAAAATATCCGCGGGAAATAAAAATTATAGAAAATACGAGAAAAATAACGTTGAAAATATAGAGGTTAACTTCAGTATTTTTTTATATTTTAACACTAGATAAAAGAAACAAATCACTTAATACACCAAAAAATATCAACAATAACTTCACTATGTGCCATCAGATATTAATTTTTGAAAAACGTCGGAAAGCGTACTGGGAAAAGATAAGATGGCACATATATTAAAGTCAACGTTATGTGACTTAATCTGCATAAAAAAAAAAACTGCTTACCTTTTGTAGTACAACCTGGAATCTGAATTATTCATTACAGGTAAAGCACAAGAAAATTACGTTAATGGAATAATAAACAATCTGTTTATTAATCAGAAAATTATGTGCCCTTAGTAAATATAAAAGATACAAAGCTTTATTAGATTAACCCTCCCTTTTATGAATTTAAAACAAAAGAAAACCCACCCTTTATTGAAATTAAGTTATATTATACAAATTACAAATAATCATAAATTAAAAAAAAAATGCAAGAAACAAGTCCTGTTGAGTGCACAATAGAATTTCTTAAAATAATTTACATAGATGTACATATTATACATGTATACTTTTAGGTTTAAAGAGTGTTGGCCAACTTAAATAGTAAACAAAATTAAAATAATACAAAAAAAGAAGTTTAAGGTTTTTGAGACGTCTCTCATATAATTAAAAAAAATTATAAATTTTGAAAAGAATCCCTTTGGGATTAAAAGTCAAAAATGCTATAGCTGCTCCTCCCTATTATAAATTTAAATATTTAAAATTAAAGAAACTACTACTAGCTAGTTACAGGAAACATAGTTTTAAACACCAAGGGTCACCATTTAAGAATTCACACAGATGAGTTTTGAGTTTATAAGCCTGTTTAAATAGTATTGTACACCACTGTTTTTTACCTTTAAATTAGATAAATATGACAATTAATTATCGGTTTATTTTAAGCATAGAAACTTAGCACTTAGCCTATAGTTTGAAATGTTGAAAAGACTGAAGTAGTTACATGGTGAAAGGAATGTTCCCAAACTTTTCTTAAACCCTCAGGTTACACTTGGACCAGTTCATAAACTAAAAGTTCAAAGAAAGAAAAGACAATCATTAGTTTTGCCAGAATGAGTTTATTAAACATAGCAGGGAGTTTTGGCTATGATGCAGTGAGGCTGTTAAACTTTTAAGTTCTTTAGTAGTTCTGACTTGATTAAAACACAGGCCTTTATATTACTACAAATAATGTAATTACTTTTTACATATGATCAACTGCGATTTCTTTTAATTTATGCAAATGTTGAGTATTTCAAATTTTAATTTTCAACAGAGAAACACAGAAAGTCCTGCACTCAAAATGGCTCTGTAAGATATACTTTGTAACAGGCAATTGTATAAAGACACTTTAACTCCTTCTTGCATAATGTTACCATATAAGGCTTTAAACATGTTACATATGTTCTGATAGGCTTTAAAACAATTAAATTTATAGTAAAACAATTTCAGGGTAAAAATATAAAACATGAAATATAGGTTATTACTTATACAAGTTATAAATATTCAAAAATTCAGATTATGGCTTTTTAGCAGGTATTAAATTGAGTTTTGGAGTGACAAAATTATTATCTAATAAACTCAATACAAACTTTAACATATTTTACATTCGAGCAAATGAAATAGCCTTAGAACAATATTTGAATTTACATTTAAACAACAGTAGGTGTTTCTGTAAAACTTGTAAAGGAAAGTAAAAATCCACCTTGAATAATTTAGTTTTTTACTATCTGTAAAGTTAGGCAAGTGAGGTTAATTATTTTTACCTGGTAATTGAGAAGTCAAAGCATGGCTAGTAGGTGTTTAGTTTGTAGGTGAACTTTAAAAAAAAACTTAAACAGAAATGGCACGACATGAATGTTTGAGATGTTGAAGGTTTACTGAAATTGGTGCCATGAGGCAGTTTTCCAGAACATTCTATGAAAGAATATGATTGAGATCAGCTGTTCGCCAAACAGCTGATTATGTTTTGTCATATAATGCTGGTTTTACAGTTTGGGAATTTGCAGGCACTGTGAGAGGCTGCCACCTGGTGGCGTTAAGAAGACCTACGTGGCTAAAAGCAGAACGTTGTTTCAACTAAACAAAATGAATAATATATGTCATGGTTTTATATAACTTTCCAAAACCTTTAGTTTAAAAACAATAACAATTATCGTTATTAAATTACATTGAATACCAGTATAAAAGAAGAAAGTTATCATTTCTGATTGCCAACGTTGCCACATTGAACATATGTAATAGCAAAGATGACGTAACAGTAATCACAACATTTTATTAGTCCCGAATATAAACAGTGCTTATATTCTGGTGGCATTGACATTACGTCATATTACTTGCGACATTAGCCTGAGTATGTAAACATATTTAAGTTTGTAACATTTCATAGTTGACTAAAAAAGGTTTTTTAATTTCTAAACATAACTTATAATATACAATATATAGGCCTATATATAAAAAAAACCTGAAGGTTCTAACCTATACTATTTAGTCACAGTATGTTGCCGATAACAGTA
>JAGFPH010023189.1:0-12099 GCA_018207615.1 Philaenus spumarius
ATTGCAGCAGCCAACAGGAGTTTCTCCAAAAGACATTCAACCTGTACGGCCTCTTTCATACGATACGACTTTTCGCTATGTGCCGTGGACGGCGCGGCGCCGTGCATTCCTGAGCAAGCGCCGTGAATGACACGGCGTGCGTCGTGGACGGCACGACTTCTCTTCACGGCGTGAATTTTTTCAGTTGTGTGAGACGGATGATCAAGAGAAGATTTGTCAAAGGATGCTATGTCTGTAAATTGGTGTAAGACATTAATTTTGTTATAGTATGTTTATGCATGTAGTATTTACATTTAGTATACATTTTATTAAAAATAGTATGTTTAAATAAAATGGGGTTTTACTGAACACGCGTTTTCAACATCTAAAAAGTGTAGCCTACATGTCTTCGGTAATTTTTTTTTTTTTTTTAATACTCAATTGGTTTTAATAAAAGTTATACCGGTACTACATATTATAAACAATATATGTATAAACATACTACACAAAAATGGGGTTCCTATTAAAATGTTTAGACGGTTTAACGATTAGGCCTATAATAAGTTACAAATAAAGTTTACGGTGTCGTATTTGATATGTGACGGGCTCATATAGGATAAACCAAGGACTGCATGAGTTAATTAGTAGCGTTGAGATTGTTTAAATATATTTTTTAAGTGAAATACAATAAAATAAGATCAACCTAGTATAATTCACAATAAACAATAATATTGACTTAATTTTTTACATAAGTTTTGGATCGTTTTGGTTATAGGAATACAAAACAGTAGCTTCATTTTAAATATATAGGCCTACCAAATATAACCCATCCTTGTATTAATATCAACTATCACTTTCTTTAACTTTTATGTTATCTTTAATTGCAAGTTTACTTGTACAATTTTTAAGTAAAATAACTTTAAAATTTAAATTTTTTTTCCAAATTTCGAATTTAAACGAATGCAGATTTCACGCCATGCAGCACTAGTTTCTGTTTTTGATTTATAAATTTCAAAAGTTTTATCCCACAGAACAGGTCTTTCTTCGATTAGTGTTATAAAACCATCTACGTCAAGATCTTCAGAAAGTGATTCACCCATATTTTGATGCACTTATTAAACACTTTTAGCAGTAGCACACAAGAACAAAGAAGCAATTAGTGCTGTGGTTTGGTTAAGTAACTTTACGCACGCGCAAAAGCCAAGTCAAGCTGAGTCGAGTCACAGACTATAGAATTACTACAGACATCTCACTGCCATGTTAAAAATGGGTGCGCTTTTAAACGTCAATTTGTACGCTCATTCTCAGTGCGCGCCACCATCGATGTACGCTGAAAAGTGTTGCCAAATGTACGCCCATGCTGCTCGGCATCCGACTTCTGACTGAGCGTACAGCAGCTAGCCACTGTACGCTGGGTTCCGTGCGTAGATCAGCGCTCTGTTTAGAAACAAACTTACAAATTTATCTGATTCTAATTTAATTATTGTGTGTATTAAAGAGCAAGACTATGCTTTCTGGTATAATCACTAGAAATATTACCTATTAAAAGTGCTATATTATCCTATAAATTAACTAAATAATACCGTAAAATATGACCCACATATTACCGAAGAATTAGACCCCAGTAAAAAGTTCAGGAACAAACAAGTTTAGCCACAACCTAATAAACGTATCATTTTACAATTCAATAATATTACTTATTATTTGTACAACAAACGGTTTTCAACATTTATTTACATTGAGCATGTTTTTATTGAAAACATCTTTATCACAAAATTACGTTGTTCCAATTAATTTATATTTTATTTACTCTTAAGTAAAAAATAATGCCTGTACTAAGAAAACGGCTCATAATTAGTTGTGGAATCGTCTTCAAAACAACGAAGAACAAAGTGAAGGCTACATCAAAGTTTTACGTTATCTGTAGAGTAGGCTGTCATCTGTATTTCACCCCTTATCTCTATGCTGAAACAGTGTGGGGGGATGTGTTGACGAGTGTCTCGTCTTTTATAAACACATCAGTCTGGTGTGAGGTCTTCTTTTGGGGTGTTGTGAGTGTTTGAAATCATCATGTCACGCAACCTTTGTTCGTTCAAGAAATGTACAAACAGTGCCCATAAAGTTAAAGGAATGCGTATGTTCACATTTCCAAAAGTACCAGAATTATGCAGGAAATGGGTCAACAATAGTGGTAAGTACATACTATCTAATATATTCAGAAGTGTACGGTACCTTACCATTATTTAAGAAATTTAAAAAAATCTATAATCTGTTAGAACAGAGGAAGATCCTAGACCAGAAAAACCGATGAAAACCCCTCAGCAACAATTGCAGCAGCCAACAGGAGTTTCTCCAAAAGACATTCAACCTGTACCAGTGCTTTCTTTACCCTCTACATCAAATTCCAGAGCTGGATCGGCTGCTCTAGTCAGTGGTTCGCCATTTAAAAATGCCCTTGTAGAATCTGCGGAGAGAAAAAAGAAAAGTAAAAGACAGCTCCCTTTTACTAAACCACAAGCCTCTAAAAAAGATGAAAGTAGGCCTAAAAAGAAACGAAACGTGAAAAACAGAAAGCCTTCGCCTGCTTCGTCTACTTCAGCTGATGATGAAGAACCACCCTATGTATCTACTGACGATAATGATAGTAGCTGTGATGACAGTAATGACGCACAATGTGGTATTTGCGATGAGCTTTACTCAAGTGATACTCACGGAGAAACATGGCTAAGGTGTAAAAAATGTTTCCTTTGGTTTCATGAGAACTGTGACAAGAGAAAATCCAAGACAAACAAATTTTATGTTTGTCAAGATTGTAACTAAATACTGTATTACTGTCTTTATAACATTTTTATTTTCTGTAGAACATACATTATTTTATACAATTAAATAGTTTTTGTTTGTAAATTAATTGTCTGTTATGATTTTGCAGTGTTTGTCATATGGGCGATATTAGGAACACATAATGGGCGATATTAGGAACAACTTTTAAAAAACTGAAAAATTCACAGTTATAAATAATCTATGAAATACTTATGTTGTACGAAAGCTAGACTTATTGCATTGTGTTTATAGCTTACTAACTAATATCTAAACAACTTTAAACTATTTTTAGACTTTTATTATGCAAAGATGACCTTTATTATTGAAATTGCCTTGAGTGTGCGATATTTGGGCCCCCTACCTTAAGTCATTTTTTATTAATTTTTTTTTGTTAAATTTTTTTCATTTAAATTGTATTATTTTATATTATTTAGATTTAGGTCTTAATTAACACAAAATAATTGTAAAGTTTAAAACGTTACCAATAAAACTATTTTTATGATTGTAATAATTTACTGAAAAAATGAATCAAGTGTTTAGTAACTTTATCCATTAATCCATTATAAGAATTATCACCCTATGAATGTTTTCATTTGTTATAAATTAGTAGGATGAAACAATTCAGTTAGCTCAGTAATATGAAACCATTGAAACCGAAAAAAACTGAATTAATAAAAAAAACAACCGGATGATTCATCGGTTGGAAAAATTAGTCGGTTGTCCCATCACTACTTAATAGAACTTCAAACGTTGGCCGCTGTATTGCTAGTAGTAAAGAACCAACCGATTTTCCCCTCCACCCTGCATTTCTCCGACTCTCTCTCCCCGCCCACAAACTTCTCTTTTCATTTCTCAATCTTATTCTCTCTTACCTTCTACCTACTGAGTCACTATGAACCAGAGTTGCCAACCGTCCCGATTTAGCCGGGACAGTCCCGACTTTTAAGCGGACGTGCAGAAATTAGCGACAACATGCTAGTGTGTATGCATCACCGTGCGAGGCATGATGAGAATCAAGACAGGTTTGATTTTCGACCCGCTAGGCGCGTGAGTAGTGATAGGGATACCCTGGGCCGACAAACAAACCAAAGGTCACGGTCCAAAGGTTACTGATAAGGAATAGTGCTAATTTTTTGCTTCTTGTGTCAACAAAGATAAGTCGACAAATCTAATCTAAGTAAATAAAGATAAGATATTAATTTATGTACACAGTAAATAAAGTTCAATTAGTTATGTAAATAAAGAGTTGTGGTCTTTTAGATCACTATCTAATAGACAAAGTTCAACCGGGGTTGGCGCATTAGTCATTATTCGACGTCACAAGCGCGGAACTTTTTTTTAATCACAAGCACGGAAGATGCGCCATTTTTAAATAAATCGATATTCGTTATCTTTGTGTCATAAAGCGCTATTTTTAAATTATGTCGGAAATTTCTACGCGGTCTATAGGATTATTCGACTCGCGGGTCTTCTAAATTATTAGCTATCTTTAAATGAGACATGCGATTTTTAAATTATAAAATGTAAAGAAGGTCATCAAACTACATTAGTTGAAATAATGGAGCCTGTGTTTAATCATTCATTCTCATGTGTTGTAGCCGGGCCCTCCAGGTGCGGAAAATCGCAATCTGTAATAAACTTTCTAAAACATATGCCTGTGTTATGTAATGTCGAGTTTAAAAATATATATTGGCACTATGCGATGTGGCAGCCGTCTTATAATATTAATAGCATTATTTTTCAAGAAGGTTTACCCGACATGAATTCCGTGGACCCGAGATCGCCTAACCTAATAATAATAGACGATTTAATGCGCGAATCGAATAGTAGCGTTGTAGATATTTTTACAAAAAGTTGCCACCATACAAATATTAGTGTATTTTTCATTACTCAAAATCTGTTTCACCAAGGTAAAGGACAAAGAGATGTTTCTCTCAACGCTCATTATATAGTATATTTCAAAAACCCGCGAGATAAAAGTCAAATAAGACATTTAGCCCAACAAGTATACCCTGAAAACCCAAAATTTATACAAAATGCCTACATTGACGCTACTAAACAACCTCACGGGTACCTTATGTTTGATATGAAACAATCCACACCAGAAGATTTGAGAATAAGGACTTGTATTTTTCTAACGGATAAATATAATTATGCGTACATTCCAAAAAATAAGTAAAACTAATACATGCTCAAATTGGTATAACATATGCAATGTATTTATGTTTGATAATTACAACAGTTCAATAAAACTATTAACTAAAATATTCAAACTAAGTTAAGTAAGGAAGGATCTTCGTTCAAATTTGTCACTCTACTTACTACGTACACTAAAGCCCTCAAACATAGGCCTATTGTTTCTAATGAGTAACACAGGTCAGTGACTACCCATCTGTATACTTCAAATCAAACAGGCCATCGACTAAGTGACGTACTTGTTTTGTCAACTGTTTACTTCAATCAGGTCATCGACTTTCTGACGTACTTGTTTTGAATGACTAAGGGCGGACAAGGGTTACAATTTGTCATCTGTTTACTTCAACTCAACAGGTCATCAACTTTGTGACGTACTTGTTTTGAATGACCAAGCTTAGGGTCAAGAGAACATATACAATAACAATCCAAAGACCTAAACTGTATTACTCAACATGTCAATGTACAGAGTTTTAGAAAGCTATCATTTCACATATAAACCCTTAAATTTAACAACAAATCACAGTTTTACCTTATGTCTATGCAAGAGCGCTTCTGAGTAATTTTCATAGTGTGTAGTTAATTGAGTTTGTTAAGGAGTTAAATTTAAGTGTTATTTTAAAAGTGTTATAAAACAACTTTATTATTGTTAGTGAATTTAGTGTTAGTGAACAAATAAATATAAGTACTTTAATTATAGTTTTAGGAATATTTTTGACATACAAATAATTTTAAACAAACTTTTATGCAGAAATTAAAACCACTTTTAAAATTTGTAAATTATTATTTCTAATTTGTTCGATTTTCTTTGTTTTTAATTTTATCAAAAATTCGTAAAATGGCGTTTACCGAAGATTTTTCTTTATCCGATTTACTGGATGTATATATATATATAGCAGATCCTGTATATGGGGATGAGATTATGGTAATTTCTGATATTTTTAATTTACCGCCACCACCAAGTACCCCACTAGATGTTAGTAATTCACCTGAGCCAATTTTAACGCCGCCTTCACCCTTTGCTGATACAAAGTTGTGTCCCCTACCGAGTTGTAACACTAATGACAATTCTTTATTCGATTTAATTGATTTGTACACGACAGAAAATAGTACTGAATATCCCGAGATTTCTGATAGTTTTAACTTACAGTCGCCTACTAGTACCCCACTAAATGTTACTAACTCAACTGAACTAAATTTGCCGTCCCCTTCGCCATTTGAAAATCCGTTAAGCCCACAACAGCACTGTAGCCGAGATATGCCGTCATATTTTAATTCACCGGCAAGCCCTCAGCCATCCTGTAGCCGTGACATACAAGTGGGTCAAGGTCAAGAGCCTTTCGAAATTATAAGTGACATTTCTAGAATATATAAAAAATTCGAAACCAATGCGAGAGAAATAGTATTAAAGTTTAGGGAGCTTAACCTAAATGAAACTTTAAACTTGTGGTAACACGAAATGTTTAATTCCCTAGTAGAATATATCAAAGCCAATACAAATAATGATGACCGGCTCGGTCTTACAATCACTAATGCCGAAAAGGCTGAACAAAGACTAATAGCTATTAGTATTCGTAGAGCGGACCAGATAAATGTTAATGTAGTTTTACAAACTGTGGAAAACATTGTTCAGAGTAATGAAACATTTTTAGTAGACGGGCCTATGCACGTAAAAATGGTACATGTAAAAATGCCTAAAGGTGGGGTTAGAAGTAGAGTAGATTACACCATCTCATTTGATGAATTTTGCAGAAAAAAGACTGGCATAATAACAATAAATAATAATAACGATAATTTATGTTTAGCAAGAGCACTAGTAGTAGCAATCGCCTTCTCTAAAAAAATATAAATGAAGCAAATAAAAAATGTATGAACAAATTAGAAAACCTGTAAGGGAATTACAATTTCGTGAAGCTGTTAGATTATGTGAAGCCGCTAATGTTAATCTAGCCAATGGAGGTGGGGTTGAACATATAAGGCTATTCCAAAATCATCTCAATGAGTACACCATTACGGTGTTTAGTGATAGAAGGGGGCGAGAGACAATTTTTGAAGGTCCAAAAGGAAAGCCCAATATTGATTTAATCTATGATGATGGACATTTTAATGTTATAATATCCTTGACAGCAGCATTTACAACGGCTTATTACTGTCGTAACTGTAAATTTGGGTACAACACTAAAGGATTACACATATGCCCCATGAAATGTTCCTATTGTTATAATACCCCCGTTTGTGAGGGAACTGATCAAATTAAATGCACCGACTGTAACCGCTTCTTTAAAAATCGTAATTGTTTTGAGAATCATGTCCGCCCTAATTTTCAGAAAATTCTATCTGCTTGTAATGTATTTAAATGTTGTTCAAAGTGTAATAAAACCTATAACAAGATATTAAGAAAAACTGACCACATTTGTGAAGAAATGTTTTGCAGTGTTTGTAAAGCGTTCAGACCATCCAATCATCTTTGCTACATGCGACCTGAAAACCACAGGAAAAGTCTAAGAATACTTTCTTATTCTTATTTTTTGATTTTGAATGCAGACAGGATACCGTTTTCCAAAACAGGTCCAATATATATGAACAAACACCCAACTTTTGTGTCGTAGAGCAATCTTGCCACGATTGTATTCAAAGTGAATTTAATGAAATGTGTTGTAAGTGTGTTATAAAACAACACATTTTTAAAGGTTCGAACACGTTAAAAGAGTTTATGGGCTACGTTACACTACCAAGAAAACATTTTTCAAAAATAATCCTAGTTGCTCACAATATGAAGGGATACGATGGTCAGTTTATTTTAATATATATGTTTAAAGAACTCAAGTGGACTCCAAAAGTGAGAATGAATGGTTCTAAAATTTAAATGATCCAACACAGCAATATTAAAATAATAGATTCCTTGAATTTTTTCAATAGTCGTCTTAGCTCTTTGCCCAAAATGTTTGATTTGAATTGTAAAAAAAAGGTATTTTAATAAGACTAAAAATTGGAATTATGAAGGTGTAATCCCGGCTTCTACTGAATATGGTTATAATAATATGAGTAGCGATGAACGAACACAATTCAAAGAATGGTACGATAACATAAAATCCAAAAACAATAACTTTAATTTTCAAGAAGAAATAGCCAAATATTGTATTCAGGATGTTACTATATTACGCATGGCGTGTTCAAAATTCAGGGACATATTCATAAAAGAAACACAAATTGACCCGTTACTAGAGACCGTAACTATAGCGAGTGCATGCATGAAGACGTATAGGAGACATTACCTTCCGCGAAACACAATAGGTAATACACCTAGTGGCGGGTACAGAATAAGCGATAAACAATCATACGACGCTCTATCATGGTTAGCCTGGGAAGAACATGAGAGGGGTATTCAGATTCTCCACGCAGGGAATGGAAGAGAGAAACGTATTTTTAATTATAAAGTTGACGGGTATTGGGAATACAAAAATCAAAAATATATTTTTGAATATAACGGTTGATTTTTCCATGGATGTCCCTTATGTTTTAAAAATCGAGATGAACCCATCCATAATAATTCAATGGAAACAATGGCACTAAGATACGAAAGGACACTGCGTAAGAAAGAGTATTTAGAAAGTCACGGCTACAACGTAATTGAAATGTGGGAATGTGTCTTTAACGTAAGAAAAAATGAACATCCAGAAATAAATGAATATCTGAAAAGATCAAATACTTTAACCACCCCACCTCTAGAACCACGTGATGCATTTTTTGGAGGACGAACAAACGCGACAAAGTTGTACCATCAGGTTAATGAAGTAATTGGAGAAAAATACAGTACCTGGACGTCTGTAGCTTGTATCCATGGGTATGCAAGTATGGGAAATTTCCTATAGGACACCCTGAAATAGTATATGGAAAAAATTGTTCACAAACCCTAGATGGGATACACGGTGTAATTAAATTAACAATATTACCTCCTAAAAACTTGTGCCATCCAGTGCTGCCGTGCAAAATACATAAAAAATTGTACTTCCTATTATGTAAGTCCTGTGTGGAAAAACTTTGTGATGAAGATTGCTATCATACTCCCGAAGAAAGAGCTATAACAGGGACATGGGTAGTGGATGAAGTACAAAAAGCAATTAAAAAAGGTTACAAGATAATCAAAATACATGAAATATATAAGTACCGTCAACTGGGGTGACTTTAGCCCTTTGGGGGGACTTTAGCCCAAGGTAAAAAAAAAGATTAAATCTTATGTCAATTTGTTATTTTTGCTCCAAATTCAGTGATTCTATGATCATTTCTTAGCTTCAACTATGCTCTTCAAATTGCCATCTATGCACTTGTTACTCTATGTTCCTTTCAATCATTCAACTGATGTTATAAAGTCGTCTGCTAGTCGAGTGAAAATTTATGCTGTCCAAATTCCATTGCTACAAACTGTACTTACATTATTTTAATATAGGTAAGTGATAAAACTTATTCTTTTTAGAGTTTAGAAACATGATATCAATGTGATTTAAAGGTTAATATTTTAGTTTATTTTTTATTGGTTATGTTTGTCCTTGGGGTGACTTTAGCCCAAGTTTTGGGGTGAGATTAGCCCAAGTGTTTTTAGGTTAGGTACATTGCATTGTCCATGGATTATATGTTTGTTTAAAAAATGTAGGCAGTTCAACACTTAAATTTTCCTCTACAAGTAAATCTCATAGATGTTTTATTATTTCAGATCATTACAACAATGCCAAGAGACTATAAAAAGACACTGGGCTCCAGGACTTATGCTAATTATTCTGCAAAGACATTGGAAGAATGTTTAAGAGCAATTCGATCAAAGGAAATAACCCAGCGTGCAGCAGAAAAGAAATATGGAATTCCGCGGGCAACAATTAAGAATATGTTAGCTGGTAAACATTCCAAGGTAATCGGAGGTAAGACAATGTTTACGACTGAAGAGGAGTTAACTTTTAAGAATCACCTTGTGAGGTTGGGTGATTTTGGATTTCCTCTGAGTGAACTTGAATTTCGTTTTACTGTGAAATCTTATCTTGATAAACTGGGAACTAAAATTGCCAAATTCAAGAACAATTTGCCAGGCTATGAATGGGTCAAAGGTTTTTTAAAGCGTCATCCTGATCTGTCAAGTAGGATCAGCAAAAATATTAAGAAGGTAAGAGCCCAAGTTAGTGCAGATGATATTAACAGCTATATGGATAATTTAGCTCCAGTAGTTGAGAATGTCCCACCTAACCAAATCTGGAACTATGATGAGACAAACTTAACTGATGATCCTGGAAGTAAACGGGTCATCTGCAAGCGCGGCTCTAAGTATATTGAGAACATATGCAACTTTTCTAAAAGTTCGACGTCTATAATGATTTGTGGAAATGCCGAAGGTGTATGTTTGCCACCATACGTAGTTTACAAATCGGAACATTTGTGGTCAACGTGGGCCGAGAATGGTCCAGAAAATGCTCGTTACAACCGTACAACGTACACAGAGCGGATGGTTTGACGCTAACGCATTTGAAAATTGGTTTGAATCACTATTCCTTCCAGCCATCAAACATCTACCTGGTCCTAATATAATGATTGGAGACAACCTTTCTTCTCATATTAATATCCGTGTTCTTGAGTTGTGTGAAAAGAACAATATTAGGTTTGTTTGCCTGCCTCCGAATACGACACATCTTACCCAGCCATTAGACGTCACTTTCTTTTCTCCTATGAAAAGAAAGTGGCGGGATATTTTAAGGAAGTGGAAAGAGTCTAAATCTAGCACAAAGTTCCAAACAGTCCCCAAAAATATATATTCCCAGGTCTCTTAAAAGAGCTTATGAATGGCCTAATTGAGAATCAGGCTCAAAATCTTATATCAGGCTTTGCAAAATGTGGCATTTATCCATTCAACAGAGAAAAGTTAATTGATCGTCTCCCTAAAAACCTGACTGATGTTGAAATTAGTTATGTTGGAGAGGCATTTTTGTCGCAGCTTGAGAAGAAAAGAAGTGATTATGTCAACCCATCTGACGCAGCGAGGAAAAAGAGAAAAAAGCTGGAAGTTGTTGCAGGGAAGAGTATTTCATTTACAGAAATCTCTGCTGCCATGAATGAACCAGGACCTTCAACAGTAGGAGTATCAGCACCAAAACCTAGGCCTAAAAGAAGAAGAAAAAGGAAGTGTTCCACGAGTTCTTCGTCCGAAGACCACTTAGATGAAGAGGTACCACTTGAATCAGGTGGAGAATCTGAAACATTCTCCGAGTTTGAAGATGGCTTAGCAGCTGATTTCAATAGACCTATTACTGCTGCTGTTACTACTACTACCAGTAAGTCCAAGGTTGCAAAGTCAAAACTAAAACCCGAAGATTGTCATATTAACAATTTTGTTATTGTTTTATATAATGGTCAACAATATCCAGGGAAAATTACTTACATCAGCAAGGAAGGGCTCACTGTGGAGTGCATGGAAAGGATGTTGAAGTGTTGGAGATGGCCAGACCGAATCGACTCACACGAGTACGAGTGGGAAAATGTGGTGTGCAAAATAGACCCGCCAAAAATGATATCAAAAAGAAATCAGTTTTTGATTCCAAAACTAGATAATTTCATTTGAGTATTTTAAAGTGTGTTTAAATATTTTATTTGTAGCCATTTGTAAAAAATATAACAAATATGCTATTATTATTTGTGTTTTTTATTATTTACCGGTTTTTTACAAGTTAAAAATATTGCTATATACTTTTATATATTCATATTAGGATAAAGAACAAGTAATAGTGGTCTAAGATTATCCCAAGTAATATAATAGCTTGTTTTATATGGATTTAAGAATTTGGGCTAAAGTCACCCCAAATCGGTATCAGCTTTAGCCCAATTTTAAACTTTATTTTTTGGGTACAAAATTTTAGCAAAAGCAATCACTTATTATATCAAAATGTTCATCTGTTTGTTTAGAAACATTAGAAAAACATATCATTTTTTTTGTAACAGATTTTGTTGTGATTTTTGATACTAAATGTGTGAAAAACACGAATATTGGGCCAAAGTCACCCCAGTTGACGGTACAAGACAATAAAATACAGCGAAACAAACAAAGGACTATTCGATAAATATATTAATAAA